>CAOKZL010003928.1:0-59174 GCA_948472985.1 Iguana delicatissima
TATAAACATGCGTACCCTCCAACTCAATCTCCAGTACCAGGGTGGGATTTAAATTTTGTGTTGTTGCAACTTACACGTAAACCATTTGAAGCAATGGCAACCTGTGATATGTGGTTATTATCTTGGAAAACACTGTTTCTGATAGCCATGACTTCTGCAAGAAGGGCAAGTGAGTTGGCAGCTCTAAGAGTAGATGCACCCTTTTTGAGATTTCATAAAGGGAAGGTGGTACTAAGACCAGATTTCACTTTCTTACTGAAGGTGATATCATTTTTTCATTTGAACCAGGACATTGTTTTGCCAGCAGAATCCAGAAACTGATATGGCAAAAAAGTTACATTGCCTTGATGTCAGAAGGGCATTAGTTTTCTATGTTCAACATACTGCGGCTATAAGGAAAACTAAGCAGTTGTTTGTTATTCCAGTCAGAAACTAGGGGACCCTGTTTCTTCCCAAAGGATATCTAAATGGATTGTTTCTGCAATAAAGCTGTGTTATGAGATTGCTAAAAGAAATTTGCCAGTAAATGTAAGGACGCACTCCACTTTCATGCATGGTGTACAATTGGAGGAAATATGTAAGGCCGCTACGTGGTTGCAGCCACTAACCTTTATTTCCCACTATAGCAGTGGTTCTCAACCTGTGGGTCCCCAGATGTTCGTGGA
This sequence comes from Iguana delicatissima, assembly GCA_948472985.1. Lineage (NCBI taxonomy): Eukaryota > Metazoa > Chordata > Lepidosauria > Squamata > Iguanidae > Iguana > Iguana delicatissima. The sequence goes on from CAOKZL010003928.1 coordinate 666, forward strand.
CTTCAGCTCCCAGAAGCCCCAGCCACTATGGTCAACGCTCAGGGCTTCTGGGAGCTGAAGTCTAGAAACATCTGGGGACCCACAGGTTGAGAACCACTGCACTATAGGGTAGATGCAAGGGAAAGGAGTGACACATCTTTTGGTAGGGCTGTTTTTGTTTTCTACGGTTGTTTAAAAAAAAAACTGGCAGAGAAACATAATGAATGAAAAAAAAGGGAAAGGGAAAAAAACCCTTTTTAAATGAATTGAAGAAACACACCATGAGTATTCTGTAAACTAAGTATTTATTGTAATATTCAATACAGTTTTCAAAAAAAAAATCTGATGCTGTTTGTTCTCACTTGTGCATATTGACAATTTGACATCTCCCACCTCCATCTTTGACAGCTCGCTAATCTCCCCATTGTGTGATTGACAGATATCATGAAGAAGAAGAACAGGTTGCTTACCTGTAACTGTGATTCTTCGAGTGGTCTTCTGTGAAGTCACACAAACCCATCCATCCTCCCCACTTGATGTCTATTTGGCTTGTTTCCATAGCTGCTACCATGGCGGTGAAGGAACTGACTGTTACTTGGGGAGGGGCCTTATATACCCTGGGGATGTGGGGGATGGGCCAACTGCCAAAACGCCTAATCTTAGGCTTCCAGAAGGTTCCAAATGTGGTATCGTGCAGGCGTGAAATACCCCATTGTGTGACTTCACAGAAGACCATTCAAAGAACCACAGTTACAGGTAAGCAACCTGTTCTTACCATTTTCCATTTGAAATATGCATTGATACTATCGATACAGTTTTCTGAAATGCTATTAAGAAAGAAAAAATGCAGGAAATTAAGAAACCGGGATACTAACGCTTGTAACTTTAGAAGAGGGATGATGGGGAAAGAGAGAGCCAACAAGTATTCTTAATGATTTTCGAGACTTAAATATCCTCACTGACTCATTGGTTTTTGTACACATTTAGTTGGAACAAGAATTCTCACTGATACAATGAAGCCACTTTCTTGGTTAGACACTGTGAGAATAAGAGCGAAAGGATGACCTGGTTGGAAGACTCTAGTGTGGAAAGACACATTCTCCCCACCCACCTCATCTCAAGACTTCCGCCCGGGGAAGAGACCCGTTTCCCAAGCAGCAACAGTTCCAGCCTGTACCACCACCCATAACTGTCTTATCTTTATTTATTTTAAACCCTGCCAAACAGCCAAATCTTTCAATATCTTAAGTAGTGTGTCTGCATGTTCTAATGGATCTAGTAAAAGAAATTCATTGAATCATCAGCAAATGCCGTTAAATTAAACATTTATTTCTTTATGGTCACATCTTTATCTTTTCTTCTTGTCTAATGGCTCAAATCTTGTCCAAGCTTCCAAAATCAAAATCAAAAGTAATGGTGAGAGAGGGCAAACTTGTCTAGTCACCTTCTGTATGCCACAACTTTTAGTTATATTAGCATTTATCAAGATCTTGGCATTTTAAAATATATTCCCTCAACCCAGTGATGAAATTATAGACAAAGCTCATCTTCTTCAAAGTCTCTAGTAGTAGGGCTGTGTAGCTCCTGTCAAAAATGATTTATGACCCTCAGATTTGATTGATTTATGACCTGTCAGATTTGATTGATGTATGACCTGTCAAAAGTGATTGATTTATGACCTGTTTAAAATCCCCCCCCCGGAAGTCCTAGGGCGGGACATCCGGAAGGGGCCCGTGTCCCCGCCCCCCCCATGGTCCCAGCCGCCCCAAGGGGGTTTCAAAATCGGGTTCTAATTGGGCCCCAGCGGAGCCACGTGACTCCCTGGATCCACGCGGGCCCAAAAATGGGGGCGATTCCCTAGGCACGTTGCCATTGGCCCAGCGGGGTTAGCCCCGCCCACCACCCTCGACCGGGGGCGGTTTTGGGCCCCCTTTGGAATCACGTGGTTAAACTGGCCAATAGGAAGAGATATAGCGGGGGGAGGGGGCCCTTTTCGCATGCCCGGACAAGTCCTGCGGAGACAACATGGGGGTCTCCCCATAGACATGGTCCTGCTCGCTATATTTTGGCCTCTTTCACCTTTCGATATTCAACCTAGAAGGCGGTCACCGTTTGATGCCCCCCTGAAAATGCACGCTCAACAGTCGGGAGTATGGATTCTGCTGACCAGGACCCAGATCTTGAATGCGTTTCCCCGTTGTAATTTAAAAACAGCTATCCAGAGGATGGGGAAAAAAAGGGGGAATTCCTTATCCCCCACAGAGCCCGGGTTGAGGGGAATGGTCCACCACTCAGACTGAACAGGCGATGGAGGTGGGAAACCCTGAGCCAACTCTACCTACGCTGGTTGAAGAGTTGATGAGTGAAAGCATGGATATTGATTCAGGCTATGAGAGCTCAAAGGTAAGAGCTTTTTATTATTTAATATTGATGGGCAGGTTACCAGTTAAGGGAAGAAAGGGGAATAGGTTTTTTTCTAAAAAAGGACCCCCACCAAATATGTATCTATATTATTTCTCTCTCCCTTGTTTTCCACACAGGAGGCAGAAGACATGGACGTTGATATTGCTGAGAAACAACCTGACAAGAGTTGTGTGACTGTAAATTTTCCCACCAGCTCCTGAGGAGTAAATATTTTTTCTGCTCTTTCTAGCAATAAAAAGTAGTTTGTATTACATCTGTGTGTTCATACTTTTTTAAAGTGGGAAAATGGCAGGGCATAAAAAATCCTAAGGGATATATATTATTCACCAGGGGAAGTTGGCAGTTTTGGGGGCGTAAATTTTTTTCAGGAAGCCAAAAAACAGAACCAAAAACTAAGGAGAGGGGGGGGTCCCCGGGTTGGTTTTTTGGGCAGGATGCTTATACGCTACACAACCAGTGAAAACTCATTTTGGAGAAAAAAGATTTGTTGTAAAAGTGGATTCTCAGTGGAAAGGCTAATCTAGTTGACATGCATCTTTTTTCTAAATACAACAAAGGGTATAAGTATATTTTAACAGTCATAGATATTCTATCTAAATATGCCTGGGCCTTAGCTTTAAAGGGGGAAAACGGGAAAAGGGGGTTAAAGCCTTTAACACCATTTTATGCAAGATGGAAGAAAACCTGACAAATTACAAAACTGATCGTGGCCGGGAATTTTAAAATAATCCCGGGGAAAAGTGGTCTGTTAAAAAAGCATGGGGTTCATCATTTTGTCACCAATAGTGAAGTCAAGGCAGGGGTTGTAGGATTTAATAAATTTAAAAACCAAAATGTGGAATTTCATAGCTAATAATACTTTTACCTATATTGATGTGCTTCCCCTGTTTATAAAAAGTTATAATAAAAGTTTTAAACAATCAAAGCAAGGCACGCAGATATTAATGAATTTCCAATTCTCTAGCAGTGGGGAAAAACCCGTATATGGAAAGACTATCCAAACCAAAAAGGAGCTCCCGCTACTGGGAAAAGGAGATATGGGGGTTTTTCTAAAAGCAAGGGCTTTTTGCCAAGGGCTATGAACAGAACTTCACCACAGAAGTATTTATTGGGGAAAACCAAATCATCAGAAGTACAAATAGACCCATGTTCCTGCTAAAAGGTTATACGGGGAGGACATAGTCGGGAGCTTTTTTTAAAAAGTTACAGAAGGTTAATGCAAAAAAAGGATAAGTATACAGGATTGAAAAATCCTAGCCACTAAAGGGCGGGGAAAAAGAGAAAGCAGCACCTAGTGAAATGGTTAGGCTGGCCTAGCAAGTTCAACAGTTGGGTGCTTGCTTCTGAAGTGGGTGAACCTGTGTAGAAAGGAACAAAAAAAAAAGGGGGGGAAAACCTTTTTATGTCACACCCCCCAAAATGCCTGTGAACATTTTTTCCAAACAGAATACAACTTCAAACTTTACTATTGCTTTAGCCAGACCCCTGGAACTTCGGGGGGCCGGGGAAAATAGGACTGAAATACAGTATCCACGCATTTGGGGAACACTATCAATTCTAGACAAAATTTGTGATTGCAAGTGAAAACAAGACATGGCCCTTCAATCTGCAACGTGGCTATTATTCCAGTGTTCCTCAACTGTTGGAAAACATGAACAACCTGATAACAGCGGGACGTGCCCCTTCCTAAGTGCTTCTACATTATGATCCAGTGACCAGAAAGGTTAGGCTTAAATCAAATGGGCCATAAAAAATCCTAATTTGGAAAATTTAGCCCACATATTAGGCTGATTTCCCAATCAGCCAGCCAAAAATCCACCCTTCACAGCAGACATCACTGGGGGTTTAACACCTTATTTTTTACACAGATATTGTGGAACATCAGATAGTCGGTGACTTCTACGTGCCTTTGCTGCGTTGCGTGCCTGTGCAAGGGCGGGAACAACGAATGTGTCAATATTGGTTATGACAAACCTCACTACTTTCCCTGTAAGAAAGCATCACATAGACACCATCACCACTGAGATAAAGACAGACCAGAACCAAAAAGTGCCATTTCGCTTTGGTAAGGTGATTGTGAAGCTACACTTCCCCCCGGGAAATACTGAATCTTTAAAGATGGTGATCCTGAAACGAATGGTGACCCGGCCCTTTTAGAGATTACTACAGGGCCCAGGCAGGAAATGGGCTTCCTGGGTATCACGGGATCCCTGTTATGTATGGGTCTGGGCTTGGTGGGATTTTCAGAAGCCTTTTCAGAAAAGCAGTTCCGCTTTTGAGAAGAGGCCTGCCCCACCTTTAAACCCCACGTTAAAACTGCTGTTCATAATATTGCAAAAATTTGTGGCTGGGGAAGTGACTCAGGCCGTGATAAATAAAATGAACCCCACAGCTCCACAAGAAGGATCAGGCTTGATGTATGCCCAAAGGGGGAAAGGGGTTTAAAAAAGGCATACGGGTAAGGCTAATGGGCCCCCCCCGAACCCTTAAAGGAAGCGCGGGGGAAGAAAGAAAACTCAGAACCGGAGAGCTGTAAGAAAGAGGAGGAAAGGGGGCAGCGGCGGAAACCAGCTGGGACAGATATATTTTAAACACAATTGGTTTTTTCCCAGTGGCTCTGAAAATCAAAAAAATCTGAATTAGATCTATTTACTATTGGGCCCACACAGATAAGTATTGAGAGAAGCTTGTATATTGAGGTGCCCCCACTGACAGCTCTTTAGAATCTGCACCGCTAGATTTTTTTTTATAGCAGGAAGTGGGGAGGGGCTATATGGATCTGGGTGATATCCTTCTTTATATTTCTTTTAAAATTGTTAAAGGGAAAATAATACCAACATTCCCCAGATGCTGAAGTAGGGCTTGTAAAATTTTCCAATAGCCTCTATCTTTAGCCAGTGGATGTGACTTTGGGGGGGTTAAACTCATCAGTCAGAGCAACAACTGCTATCCTTACAGAGCCTTCATTGAATCTTTGCTGAACTATAGTGAAGAAACCCCTTTCAAGCCAATTTTTGCGGCTTATTTAAAAAATAAGGGTGGGGAAAATGAATGGCAGATTTGGGGAAAAGGGGAAAAATCCCGGGTTTTATTAAAAGAGCAAACCTGACAGCTGAAAGTCGAAAGGTAGATCTGCTGGGGCCTCTCCACACCGACCTGTTTTTTCAAGAAAAAATGCTGCTAAATGGGGTTGAGTGAAAATTAAACTTACACGCAACAAAGATGCTTTCATCTTAATGACCAAAGATGCAAACAGCCAGTATAAAGTACAAATTTTATCAGCTTCCCCTTTTTTTGAAGAAGGTGAGAGTGGCACCAGGAGTCCGGCTAGGTCATGCAGAAGCTCTACTGACATGCAATGCTAAATACCCTGTGGATCGTGTAAGCATGGGAAAATGTTCAGCATCCCGAGAGGAAGCCGTGTCTCCAATCAGGAAAATCTCTTTTTGGGCCAATTACCCAAACAGGTGGTAATAGGTTTGGTTGATAATGATGCCTTCAGTGGAGTTTACAACAAAAACCCTTTTAACTTTAAACATTATCACATAATTTTTCGGGCCCTTTTACCTGGATGGAGAGCAGATCCCAACAAAACCATTTCAACCCAATTTTGAAGATGGAAACTGTGTCAGAGAATACATGAGTCTGGTGCCAAATTTCTGGCAAGCATATGAAAGACCGGTCTCTTTTAATCAACCGTGAGGAAAATTTCGAGAGGTTATACCCTTTTTGCATTTGACTTTACTCCAGATCAGGAAGGTGGGGATCCTTTTTTTGATAAAAACTGGAAACCTAAAGTAAATTTCCTTTCCCGGCCCTTTTCCCACTACAGTAAATATGATCGTATATGGCGTCTTCGACAATGTGATAGAGATAAATCACAGGAGAAACGTCCTTTTCATATGTAAGATGGACAGCCTGCAATTAAGCCCATCCTTTCTTCCCAAAACCGTACACGCGGAAGCTATTCTATGGATTCCCTTTTTCCCGTGACATGCTCCCTAGGGGAAAAAGCTGCTACAAAGGCCTATTTGCCCCTTTCTCCCAAAACCCCCCCCTCACAATCTCCCTGGAGAACACTGGCTAGCTATCTACTTAACAGAAAAAACCCCGGGGGAAATTTTTACCCCCTATGGACACCCTCCAGATCACCCTCTCTTTTCCCAAAACCATCATGAAATTTTTTAAAAAGAAATGCCAGCAAAGCCATGTTTCAAACCAGACAGGTACAAGCCCCCCGACTCTGTGGTTTGTGGATACCATTGTGTGTTTTTTCTGCAGCACCGCTGTAAAGGACTAACATTTAAAAATATTAAAAACTTTATTTTACCCATTTGCAAAGAAACGATGAAATGGTGGTGATTATGTTTAAAAAAACAAAAAATGCCCCGGCATGCCTCAAACATGCCCAGGCTTTCTCAAACATGTTTTAACCTGCCCAGGGGTGTACAACCTGCAATGCTTTTTACAGGCGATTTCCCCAAAAAACATACCCTCTAGGGGAAAAAAATTTTTTTAAAGGGAAAAACTTGTGTATGTTAATTTTTTAAAAAAAAAAAAAGTCATAGACAGTGAAATGTATTTTAATTTTTATTTATTTCTGTTTTTCCCAAAAAAACCAGCAGAAAATTGTGGAGCCCGTAAGGGGGGCCCCCCCTGTTCTGTTTTTAAAGTCCTGCGGGGAGGTAGGGGGTGCGAAGTGGGGCATTGTGGTTCGGTTTTTGGGGTTTTTTAGGGTTTCCAAAACTTCTCTGTTGGCAGGATTCCCCACTACAAGATGGAACGTTTAGTTCTGCCATGGCCCTCATAAAAATATCCCAACCTTTTGAGTGTGTTTGGCTTTAAAGGGATGCGTCTGAGTAATACCCTTGACCAAATCCAACATATTTGACCCCTTTTCCGGTTCCCCTTTATACACAAAATGAGCCTTTGTTATCTCAGAAAAAACACTCTGGTTTTTCTTCATTTTTTTAACAACCCCCCCTTTTCTCCCTTCTTGTATCTAGCAGGCAGGTTTTCCAAACTTTTGAAAGAGTCTCAGAGGGGCTTTCCAAAACATTTTGAGATGCCTGGTGTGGATGAGATAGAATCAGTGTAAGTCCTAAGTGTAGGACCTTACATTTTTTTCTCTTTTTGAAATTCATTTTGTTTGCCTTGGCCCAGCTCTCCAATCTTTTCCAGGTCCTTTTGAATTTTGATCCTGTCATAGGTGTATTGGGAACCCCTCCCAATTTGGTGGGCTTTGGAATTTGATTAGGTGCCTTATTTCCCTTTATCCAAGTCATTAATGAAGATATTGAACAGCACCGGGCCCAGGACAGAACCCTGTGGACCCCCCTAGTTTTTTCCTTTTCCCCCCAGGATGAGAATTTGCCATTGGAGACCACCCCTTTTGGGGACGGTCAGTCAACCAGTTACAAATCCACCTGACAGTAGCCCTGTCCAGTCCACATCTTACTAGCTTCTTTGCAAAAATGTTGGGGTTAGAATCATAGAATCATAAATCATAAAAAGTAGAGTTGGAAGAGACCACAAGGGCCATAGTCCAACCCCCTGCCATGCGGAAAACCCTCAAAACACTCCCAAGTGGCCATCCCGCCTCCGCTTAAAAACCTAAAGAAGGAGACTCCACCACACTCTGTGGCAGCACATTCCCCCTGCCGGGGCAGCCCACTGTCAGGAAATTCCTCCTGAGGTTCAGGCGGGAAAACTCCCCCCTGCAGCTTCCCTCCATTGCTCCTTGTCCTGGTCTCAAGAGCAAAAAAACAAGCCCACTCCCTCCTCGACATGACATCCCTTCAAATATTTAAACATGGCTATCATGTCCCCCTCTCAACCTTCTCTTCTGCAGACTAAACATACCCAGCTCTCTTAAAATCTTTTCCTCATAGGGCATGGCTTCCAGGCCCCTCACCATTTTGGTTGCCCTCCCCCTGGACCTCTCCACCTTTTCCCTATCCTTCTTGAATTGGGGTGCCCAGAACTGGACACAGTATTAAAAATGAGGTCTAACCAATGCAGAAGAGAGTGGTAGCAATTCCTCCCCCGATCTAGACACCATACTCCTATTGATGCAGCCGGGAATTCCCTTGGCCTTCTTGGCTGCCGCATCACACTGCTGACTCATGTTCAGCTTGTGGTCTATGAAGACTCCTAGATCCCTTTCACACGTACTGTTAGCCAGCCACGTGTCCCCCATCCTATATTTCTGCATACCATTTTTTCTGCCTAAGTGTAGGACCTTACATTTCTCTCTGTTGAAGTTCATTTTGTTAGCCTTGGCCCAGCTCTCCAATCTGTCCAGGTCCTTTTGAATTTTGATCCTGTCATCAGGCGTATTAGCAACCCCTCCCAATTTGGTGTCATCTGCAAATTTGATCAGTGTGCCCTCTATTCCTTCATCCAAGTCATTAATGAAGATATCGAACAGCACCGGGCCCAGGACAGAACCCTGTGGCACCCCACTAGTCACTTCTCTCCAGGATGAGAATCTGCCATTGGTGACCACCCTTTGGGTACGGTCAGTCAACCAGTTACAAATCCACCTGACAGTAGCCCTGTCCAGCCCACATCTTACTAGCTTCTTTGCAAGAATGTCATGAGGAACTTTGTCAAAGGCCTTACTGAAATCAAGATATACTATGTCCACAGCATTCCCTTCATCTATCAAGCAAGTAACTCTATCATAAAAAGAGATAAGATTAGTCTGGCATGACTTATTTTTGAGAAACCCATGTTGACTTTTCGTAATTACGGCATTGTTTTCTAAGTAATTAGAAACTGATTGTTTGATGATTCGCTCCAGGATCTTTCCAGGTACTGATGTCAGGCTGACTGGGCGATAATTATTTGGGTCCTCTTTTTTTCCCTTCTTGAAGATGGGGACAACATTTGCCCTCCTCCAGTCTGCCGGAACTTCTCCGGTCCGCCAAGAGTTTTCAAAGATTATAGCAAGAGGTTCCGCAATGACCTCTGCTAGTTCTTTTAAAATCCTAGGATGCAATTCATCTGGCCCTGGAGACTTGAATTCATCCAGTGTGGCCAGGTATTCCTGTACTACCTCTCTATCTATTCTGTGCTGCATTTCCCCCACTTCCTCACCTGCTCCCCAACCGCCAGGTTGAGTGTTTTATCCTTTTGGGAAAAAACTGAGGCGAAGAAGGTGTTGAGGAGTTTTGCCTTTTTCTTCCTCCTGTTATTAATTCACCATCTTCCTTGCGCAGTGACCCTATCGTCTCCTTCTTTTTCCTTTTGCTGCGGACGTATTTAAAAAAGCCCTTTTTATTGTTTTTAATGTCTCTGGCCAGCCTAAGTTTGTTCTGTGCTTTAGCCTTTCTGACCTTCTCCCTACATCTCCTGGCTACTTGCTTATAATCTTCTTTGGTGATTTCCCCCTTCTTCCATTTCCTGTACATGTTTTTCTTAATACTTAGCTCAGCTGAGAGCTCTTTAGTCAACCATTCCGGTTTGTTCAGATGCCTTCCATTTTTCCTCCTTAATGGCACAGTTTTAGCCATGTTAGCCATGTTTAAATATTTGGAGGGATGTCATATGGAACATGAAGCAAACTAGTTTTCTGATGCTTCAGAAACTAGGACACAGAGCAATAGATTCAAACTACAGGAAAAGAGATTTCACCTAAACGTTAGGAAGAATTCCTGATGGTAAGAGCAGTTTGATAGTGGAATGCACTGCTTTAGAGTGTAATAGGTATTTAGAAACAGTATGGTATTGTTAGTCTCTGCTGCCCTGTCCTGTTAGTTTCTCCTCCTCCTACTTCCCTTCCCCAGAATATCATGATTATTTTGCAGATAATTAAAAAAAAATGTTGAGTGGGGGAAAAAAGTGACTATTTTCTCTGTAGGTTAATAAAATCTTCCAAATTAGCGCTTGAGATTGACTGTGTGTGCTGTTGCCACCTCAGCCCGCTCCGTTAGTACTAGACCTTTCCAGCATGGAACATGCTAGACTAAAATGGTCTAGTGGTCCTGAGATAAATGAAAGAACTGGGTAAAAGTTGTTCTCTCTGATAATATTAACCTGTACGTGTTACCCCAAAAAATGGGTGACTCAGAAGTCCACCTGTGGTACCACTTCCCCCACGGAATGGTGAAGAATTATAACTCAAAAAGGGAGGCCTGCAAGAGTCGAAGTAACATTACAGGATCTTTCCACCTTTGTATACTGGTACTAATGCAGAAATACCAGTTGGAGATTGAAAGAATGTTATTTGGGGAAAGTCACAAACACATTCAAGATTCAAGCAGTCTCACAACCATACAAGGCTAACTGAAAGAAAGGAAGGAAAATTGGACAGTGAGGAGTTGGGATGAAGTGGCAATATTTACATATAATGAAGAGAAAAGACAAAGTGATATGGCTCAGACTGTGCGTCTGAAGGTAGCACAAGAACGGGAATCTGAGTAGCAGAGCGATGACCTACATTCAGTGTACTGTGAAATGTCTGGCTTGGAGCCAGGATTTAAATATCCTCTTTGTGCCCTGAAGCAGGAAGTGTTAATGGCTCTCTGGCAGAACAAACAATGGGGACTGGAATGGGCTAATGTTCTTAGTATTAGGTGACAAAGCATTGATGGGAATCATGATAGCTTCTTAATATCTGGGCAGGTGAGGAAACAAAAGAGAATTTCTGCAGGAAGAGAAAACAGGTTGATGACCATCGGTTGCTCTATTGAGACAATTCTGTGTGCTATTATGTTTGAAGGTTGGGTCACTGAGGGGATTATTGCAAACTCACCAGCACCAGAGCTTCCTGACTGATATGACCCAGCCATGCCCTGAGGTCCCACCCTACTTCCCTACTTCCATACAGGTTCAGCTGATCCTCTTTGCAAGAATGGCTTCTCAGCCATAACAGTGTATGATTCATATTTTCTATGCCAATTAAATAATGTTCATTGCCAATTATATCATATCATGGAGTGTGGGTATACGGCATGGTAACAATCTCCCCTCAAAACTGGAACTTCTATGACAAACCCACAGGGTGTCATTTTTTCAGGATGGAGCCATACACCTACAGTCAGTTGGCTTGGAGGACAGGAGACACGGGGTGATAAGGAACAGAGCATATAGGAAGGTGGGAAAGCTATCTTACTTTCATCAGTTTTTGTCAGCGAGTGGCTTGGTTGTGGGAGAAATCTAACTGAAGTGTGAGCTCTCAAAAGGGAAGGGAAAGAGGGGGAGAGAGGAAGAGAAGGGCATTCAACACATGATACATATATAGATATCTGTATGCAATGCAAAAATATTCAAATAAGCAGCACTCCATCAACAGAAGCAATATGAAGTCTTACGCTGGTGAATCAAGGTATGGTTTTGGTGGCTCCAGGTTCCATGTATCAAATGGACAGGAGATTCCACTCCACCCCCAAGTCTGAAAGAGTTCATAGATGGATAGCTGTCTTTTGCATATTGGAGGGCTGGAGTGAGTGTTCCACCCTCCCATGTCCAAAATAATCAGAGTGCAGTCGAGTGGGCAAAGCAGCTGTCTTTTGGCCTTTGGGGGCTTTCCAGGATTGGTAGTCACCTTACATATTGAAGGAGCACAAACCAGTGGCAGGTTGTTCTTGAGTCGATGTAGACTGGGCCAATATTTTTTGAGTGGTTCAGGGCTGGCAGTTCTGAAGTGATGTCGATAGGGTTCCTGTATTACAGGGCAGGAAACTTGAAGAGAGATTAGCTGTGGGGCCTCTCTAGCCAAAGCTAGAGGCTGTGCCACGCAGAACTGCTGAATCTTTATGGAGATTAGGGTTGCTATGCCTTAAGCGTATGCAACTCCTTGGAAGTACAAGGTGACTGTGGACAGTTCCAAGACACAGGGGCTTGTGGAAAGGTAGACGGTGCTTGGTGCACCAGCCCAGTGGATCAACAGAGCCACTTGCCCATATATAAGTAGGTTGTGTGCCTTCAAGTCATTTCTGACTTATGGTTTACTCTATCAAGGGGTTTTCTTGGCAAGATTTGTCCAGAGGAGGTTTGCCTTTGCCTTCCTCTGAGCTGAGAGGGTGTGACTTGCCCAAGGTCAGCCAGTAGGCTTCCATGACTGAGCAGGGATTTGAACTCTGGAGAATCCTAGACCAGTGCACAAACCACTACATCACAGTGATTCCTACTCACTAAAAATTAAAAATAAACTGTGGACTGGGGCAAGAGCCTACTGCCGATCAAGCCACCTGGTACAGGCAGTGGTGAGATTTCTTCACACTTGTGTCCCAACGCTATGACCTTTGCAGTAAGCTACGGGGGGGGGGGGGTTCAGTCTTTTGATATCTGTTTTCTTGTGATTGGTTCCGACCACATTATTGTCTTGTGACTTTTATATTTACTTTATTGCAACTGATTTTTAATTTGTTTTTATTTTTACATGCTACCCAGAAACTATTTTGTTTTTAAAAGGAAACTCTGAGATCACGAAATCCCCCCGTTTGAACAGTAACAAATTAACCTTGACACCCAGAAGCATGGGATGTTGCTGATTTTCCCCCTCAGCTGAATTCCCCTTATGGCAATCACAAAACATATCACCTAACTATTGCCCAGTTTTTAGGGGATACAAGAAACTGAAGGCATGAAAAAGTCATGCTTCGCTTCTGTGTTCAGGTATCTGTTAAAAAGTTTCCCTACTGAGAACAGGCAGGCCATTCCATGTATAGACATGAGCAGAACTGGAAACTGAAGTTTACTTGAATGCTTGGAGTAATTCATTGCCTTCCACCACATTTCAGGATAGCACATTATTTTCAGGGGACCTGAAGAGGCCATGTTGTCCCCCAAAGGAAGAGAGTGGGAATTTGGCTCATTCAGCCTAATGACAGAGCTAGCCTTTATTGTACAGAGGATTTGTTTATCCCCAGGACCACTTTTGCATCAGCTCTGCATTCCAAAACTGTTTGCCTTAGTGGCAATTCTACCTGCAAAATATGGAGAGGAGAGCAGCGAGGCTCTTTTGCACCCAGAATTATCCTACTGCCATTCCACCTGGTCATTATATAACTATTATATTATGGAGATGACAATTTGTAAAAACAAAAGTTTGTTCTTGAATTTACATATTTCTCTGTTAATCTTATTCTCTTTGTGGGTTATTTGTTAGATTAGAACACGTTGTTTTAGCTGTAAAACAGTGTGGGTTCATAGGAAGAATGGCAGTATATAAATATAGTAAATAAATGGAACTTTATTCTAAGCCTTTCTTTATTTCTTCCTATGATTTATATGAACATCACTGGAATAGTATATGATAGATACATCAGTAGCTGGGAATGTATTCCAACTGTATAAGTTATCAGGATATTTATTGTGGCACTGTGCATCCCCTATGATTGGCATAGTTTAATTGGCAAATAATATTAGATTGGCACTATATTAATTGGCAATGATATAAATGATACCTGAGGCGACGATGAGGTCACACTGGAAGAGACAAATTCCTGACTATAAATGTGACATAGCAAGGAAGATCAACCCCACCTACCTCTTAGGCAAGAGACCCAGTCAGTTCAGGACAATAGCATGGCCGGTCTGGATACAATAAGCGTAAAACATCAAGCTGGACTCTTAGAGCTGAAATAGGGAAGTTCCCACCAAATTGTGATTATCTTAACCCTGATCCCTGTACACCTGGATGTACTTCTATTGTTTTGTCCCTTCTCCACAATACTCAGCTATTATGACAACCATTATCCCTTTGTCATTCAAACACTAAGCCCATTAACTCTGTCCAGATTTCATTGTTTGTGTTGTAACTCCCATTGTCCACTTAGTTGGGAGTGAAAGTCACAATCACAGAATCATAGAGTTGGAAGAGACCACAGGGGCTATCCCGTCCAACCCCCAGCCATGCAGGAGCTCACATCAAAGCACTCCCAACAGATGTCCATCCAGTCTCTGCTTAAAAACTTCCAAAGAAGGAGACTCCACCACACTCCAAGACAGCATATTCCACTGCCAGACAGCTCTGACCATCAGGAAGTTCTTCCTGAAGTTCAGGTGGAATCTCCTTTCCTGCAGCTTGAATCTATTGCTCCTTGTCCTAGTCTCTGGAGCAGCGGAAAACATATCTGCAGGATATTTTTGGGGTACAAATACCCCGATTTTAGGTTGTCCAGTGCAGTCTCTCACCATTCCAAATGTCACTCTGGCTGTCTGATTCCTGAACAAGAACTGTCCTTAGATTCCTACCTAAGTCACGTCGCCTTCTATGCTTCTTTCCAGGCCCATAAATATCGCCCAAATTCCTCAATGTCCTCTATCCTACTTTCCTCCCTTTCCTTTGGCTAGTCCTTGTGTGAGTGTTTGAATTTTTGTATGCTTGTGTGAATCTTGTTAATAAAACACATTTTTAGTTTATATTTTTACTCTTTGGCTGGTTCTTTCCTGCACAAGCCCATAAACATTGGTAGTCAAGATCTCGCTAAGTTGCCCCCTCTCGCAAGCCTCTTTTTGGGCTAACCATTCCCCACTTTTTAACAGAGGTACTGGCATCACAGGTTGGCCTTTGTGGCACCCACGGTTTGGGGTAACATATTCCTTATTCCATTTAAATCAGAAGTCGACAACAGGTAGTTGGTGGACTCCATGCACTCCCAGGTCAATTTTGCAGCCTTCACTTTCTTGCTTCCTTAATACCACTGAAGACCAGAATTGCTATCAGATAAATCCACAGTTACATCTTGTTCCTTCCAAAATGCATAGCAAGTTCTGCCTCTGACAAAACTGCACTGCAATGTTGCTAGTGAGAGAATGACACTTCCTCCTTCCTGTCTTGCACCAGCACATAGTTTCACACTGGAGTAAACCACTGCAGTTGCTGCTGAATGTCAGCTGCAACTATGGTGGTAGTGCAGCCAACAGTGGATTTTTGGGATAGAATATGTTCCCATACCTGGAAATTTGTCCCCTTTTCATGCTTGTACTAACATATGGTCCAAGACTGTTTCTACTACAGTTCCTTGTGCAACAAAACAACATGCAAATTTCCTTTAGCCCAATACTGGATCTGTATCACTTTTTGAATGTGGTTTCTTTCTGTTTGTGGGATAGAATGCTAAAGGTAGTGAATGAGTGAATTAAAAGGAAAAGTCCATTCTAAGCAACACTCATCTATGTGGTCTATTATTACTTGATGAATTTCTGGGTCTTAGTGTAAGTGGACCTATTGCTAGGCTGTCTAACATATTTGATGAGTGATCATGGATAAAAGACCTTTAGTGATCCCTACTGGCTGGATTCTCTCTCCAGCCTTGGGAATATAATATCCATCAGAATTTGGGAGTGGGAGAAAGAGACTGCTAAAAATCAGTTCTAGATGGAATTGTAATACTGAGGCAGACACAGCTGAGAATTTTTACTTAGTGGTAGCTTGAATGGAAGTTGACCAGAAGGCTGTGATGTTCTCTATAGCTGTTCTGAGAAATCTTAGGCAAGATAGTGGTTTTGTTGTATACTCTGATGTCTGTTTTTTTCCCAATTATGTTCTGATTACACAGGCATACCTTAATTAATGAAGTAGATGTGTTTCTGAGCTTTATACTTCTTTAACAGAAACTCTGGAATCAGAGGTGGAAAGAATAGGGATAGGTACCAGCACTATAAAAAGGAAAAGCAGTTCAACACGATTTGGCAAATTTTTTCCCCCCCAAAACTAACATTATGCACATATGACATGAAACTACCAGGTCAGATAAGCTTTAAATAAGTAAACAAAAATATTTGAATCCTTGAGAGACCACTTGAAAGCTTCTTTCAAAATGCATCCTAGGATGATTTTTTTCCCCCTTCAGTAGCCTCCATTTTTCTTAGGATTTTTATCTTGGTAGTGAAATGTATGGATCTATGCTTTTTCAACATGCTAGGGTAGTTGGTGATGCAGGCCAATCTTCCTTCCCCTTTTAGTTCTGTTTTGCTCTTCAGCCATGCTAAGTGATTCTGGAGTAGCTGTTTCCCTTGTCTGTTGCACCTAAGCACACACAGTAGGATCACCTAGAGCAGAATCCCAGACTTTCTCAGGTCAAGCTTTGTTTCCTTTGTACTGTTTAGTACAGGCATGCTGCTGTGACCAAACATTAAAAATCTGTCTTTCTCCACACATCCTTCACCATCCTTCCAATGCCAGTGCTTAAACAAAACAAAACAAAACAACTTCCAGCTAGACAGAAGGCAAGAAAAGCAAGACTTGGCTGGACTCCATAAGGACTTTGGCCCTTTCTTCAGGATGTCATCATCCTATATGGGGGACAGGAGAACGACGGGAGCTAGACAATGGTTCTGCGTGACATCATCCAGGTCCTGGCGTTCTCCCATCCCCAGGCAGCGTGCTGCAAATAATTGATGGGTTCTCCCTATAAACGACTGGCAATTGCACTGCCCTGCCAACTGCCTGCACTTACCTGAGCTGCAGAGGGCCAGGAAGCACAATGGCCACACTTCCATCCCCAGCTCAGCCTGGGACAGTACCCAGCTTCACTGCGGAAGCAAGAAGCATATCCATTGCACCTCTGGCATTCCCACAGGCAGCTGGAGTGGAGGGGAGTGCTCTTGTTGTGCTCCCCTCCCAGTGGAATCTCTACTGAGATCCCTGTGGGACATCACTGGGAGCAGGTAGGGTCCGAAAACGGCCTTTGTAAAAAAAGGAACTTCAAAGGCTTTGTTAACTGAGGGATGCCTGTACAGTTTAAGTAAAATAAATATCTCAAAGACATCATAAGTTTTCAGTCCAGTCTCTTATCCAGAGGAAGCTAAAATGTCAGTGCTGCTTCTGGAATTCACTACCTGGAGGAATGTGCAATGCATAACATTATTTTGACATAGGTCCCCCACATCCGCATGACCAGCATATGTGATTTCACTTGCCCACACTGAAATGCTGTCCAAAAATATATACTTTGAATTTAATGGAAATTAAAGTAGTAAAGGGAAATCCATACATCATTACATGGAAAACGGAAAGGAATGAAACATTCCAGTACATGGTACCCCATTTGCTTGCGCTCTCATACTATCTCACATCCACACTGTCTCATGTTTCCTCACTTATATACACCTGCTGCAAGTTACTCAGTCACTAAGTAGGCATCTCAGTTATGTGATCTGATCACAGTACAGTGTTCTGCAAAATTTTTGCGCTCGTTTAGTACAGTAAAGTTCTCGTCCTTATAAAATAGTAAAGTGCTTCTGCTTGACTGATTGCGCTGTTTGTACTAGCTCCAAAGCACAAGAGTGGTGATGCTGGCAATCCTGATAAGCCTAAGAGAACTGGTAAAGTACTTCCTTTTGGTGAGAAGGTGAAACTTCTTGACTTAATAAGGAAAGAAAACAAAACATGTACTGAGGTTGCTAAGATCTATGGTAAGAATGAATCTTCCATAAAATTGTGAAGAAGGAAAAAGAAATCCATGCTAGTTTTGCTTTGCATGTCAAAATGCAATTGTTACTTCCACAGTGCATGGTAAGTGCTTACTAAAAATGGAGAAGCATTAAATTTGTGGCTGGAAGACATGAACAGAAAATGAATTCCCACTAACATCAATGTGTTGCACCACAAAGCATTGAAGCTATACAAAGACTTCAGCAGGACATTCCTTCAAATCAGTGCCACTAAGCCCTTTCCTGCAAGTAGGAGATTTTTGCACAGACTTAGGAACAGGTTTGGACTTAAAAATATAAAACTGAGTGGAGAAGCTGCATCTGCCAATGAAACAACTGTGGCGCATTTCCAGATCAGTTTAAGAAGTAGATTGAGGAGAAAGCCTACCATACAATGCAGGTGTTCAACTGTGATGAAACTGGGCTTTTCTGAAGGGAAAAAGACCACTAGAACCTACATTCATAAATGGTGGCTCCAGGGCATAAAGCAAGGAAGAACAGATTGATTCTGTTCCTAAGTAGCAACTCTGCAGGGCATATGATAAAGTGAGGCACACTGTACAAATTGAAGAACCCACACACTCTTAAAAACAATATGAAGGTATGGGTGACAGCCATCTTGTTTACAGCATTGTTTCACCAAGGATTCATTCCAAAAGTTAAAAAAAATGCAGCAGGAAGATTTGGAATGTAATTTTTCTTAATAGGAAAAAAAATGTATCTGGCCATCCTGAATCCGTTTGCTATGAAAATGAAAATGCCAGTGTTGTTTCTTACCTCCCAACACCACCTTGTTCTTCAGCCCCTTGACCAGGGCACCATTCATTTATTTTATCAAGGCCACAATCACCCACTTGATGTTTGGTCACATTCTAGCAGCAGTGGATGCAGATCCTAATGAGGACATTAGGCAATGCTGGAAATCTTTCACTATTGCTAACACATTAACCTTCATCAAAGCTGCAGTAGATTAATTAAAACCAGAAACTGTAAGTGCCTGCTAGAAAAATGTGTGATGTTGTAAGTGACTTTCCTGCCCTCCCAGAGATCGAGGAGAATCATTCATGAACCAAGACAACTTAGATCATTTCTGCCCTACATTGTTATAGTGCTATTATTCCACTTTCAATATCCTGTGGAATTCTGAGGTTTGTAGTTTACTGAGGCCAAAGAGCTCTCTGGCTGAGAATTCTAAATGCCCCTCCCTAAACTGCAAACCCCAGGATTCCATAGGAGCTTGAAAGTGGAATAAGAGCACTGTAACAGTATAGTGTGGAAATGGCCTAAGTGGGGAAGGATTTGCTGACCTAGTGGATGAGGAAACACAGGAACTTATTGACAGGTATGAAGAAGTGTTAACCAATGAGGAATCGAAGGCACTTGTTAAAACAACTTCAGAAGAAGAGGAAGAAGAAATGCAAGCAGAACCAACAATGTGGATGTTAGAGAAATTTGTCAAAGTATTTCAAATTGCATAGACATTAAAGGACAAAATTATGGAATTATGATCCTTGGATGGAACACAGCATTAAAATCACCTGTACGATCACTGAAGGATTACAACCTCTACGCAGTGGTTCTCAACCTGTGGGTCCCCAGATGTTTGTGGACTTCAGCTCCCAGAAGCCCCAGCCACTATGGTCAATGCTCAGGGCTTCTGGGAGCTGAAGTCCAAAAACATCTGGGGACCCACAGGTTGAGAACCACTGATAAGTGAACATTTTGCAGAGTAGTGATGAGAAATTTGCTTTGATGACAACTTCTAATTAAAATGTTCTTTCAAAAGGTTCCACCAAAAATACATTCAGAGGATTCCTAAGCATTCCCATGGACGCTGTCTATTCCTGACATTGACATATCCAGCCATCAACATCCTTCTGGCACTAATCCAGGATCGCCTTCTGATGATCCTCCTCCTGGTGATGATTCTTCTTCTGCCATGTGATCAAAAGGTCAATATCAGCCTAACACTATGCCACTGAGACATAACCATTAGGTTATTACTGACTTTCTGCATATGAAAACATTTTGTTCCTTTTTTCTTGGACAACATGTTGTTGTTAATTTTTATGTTGGCTCGGGACTGCAAATAATGGCTACAAAACCTTCTTTCTTTTAGATTCTAAAGTTCTGTCAAGTTTCAGAGCCCCTTCTCCAATCTGCATACTCATCTGCATACTCAATAGCTATTGTCATTCATCTCATTGAAAAAAAAATAGTGTTTGCTGTTATCCACATTTTTTTATATCCAGGGTAATTCTGGGAACATATCCCCCACAGGTATGGGGGACCTACTGTATTCATAACTGTTCCGTGAGTAAGCTCCACAACAAAAACTGTACTGTGGCAAGAATGTAAAGCCATATTTATGTCTGACAGTCAAGCACAAGTTTGTCTGCCACTGGAGCTGTTGACCCACATTTGTCTACATTCCAAAAAGATGTGGGTATAATAAATTCTTTCCAAATTATCAATTTTGTTGCAAGAATGCCCTCAGAGAATATCACCCTGGAAAAAAAGTGTAAAATGGCAGTAGTCTTGTTTTCTAAATATTATTCCAGATATTTTTCTCCAGCATTTCCAAACTTTCCACACTTAAGAGGTTTTTTGCTTTTGTTTGTTTTTCGGGTGGTCTGAGGTAATGACAGGGAAATCTGAAACGCAGACACACACACTCTCAATCTCTCTCTTTTTTTCTCTCACACACCCTGAAAAGAAGAACCTGCTGTCAGTTAATCCTCCTCCTGATTGCCATCTGTCTTCTAGTCACATGATGCCTCCCAACTGAGCCTCTATATGATGTTCCCTGCAAGCATATAGTTCATTTAAAAGGGGTCATTTTACACAACACAGCACAATGGCTGTTCAAAGGATACCTTTTGCAGTGGTGCCAGGGATAACCAGATCCTTCTGTAGAATCCTGTGACTGAACAAGGAAGGTTGTTGCTGCCGCCGCCGCCAATTATAACGGTGAAATGTCAGTTAATCTCTTTATTTAGGAAATTTTAATTCCAACTTTCTTGCATTGAAATCCCTCCATAAGAAGAGGGAGCCATTATAAAGGAATAGATACCAGTCAAGAGAGAAAGTTGTGTGTTATTAGCCTTGAAGAGGAATTTTGTGATCTTCTCTTCCTTCAGGATCTTGTACTTCGGAATGATTCTTCACATGATATTGTAATTAGTGCACAGGATACTTAAGTGTGGATTGAAACACACGAGAACTCTTCTTGAGGATTAAGGACCTACTGGATACTTTAACTCTTGCTCATCATCAGTCTCTTGGGGTGGGAGGGGACAAGCACAGACAACCTTATTGCTTCTAGTACATTAAAAATGAAACTCATACACTGGTTTCTGTGTGGCAGTCCTTTTAAAATGTATGTAGTTACTTCATTTCAAATACAGAATGAATCATATGTCTACCAGCCATGAGCATTGGTTCAATGGATTTATTTCATGGATCTCAAAGACAGAACTGAGCCCATCATGTCTGGCAGAACACATTTTACAGAATAAGGCTTCAGGCAAATTATTATAACAGTGAGAGGAATTTAGCATTCTGTAAAGAAAACTGCCACAGAAATATGGCAATATATTTACAGTTTTTAATCCTCATACCATTCCCCTCTTTCCCATCACCTTTAACACAATAAATAATCTTTATGGGTTCATCATAAGGCAGCTTTAAAACGCTTCCAACGCAGACCTGAGAAAGCAGCAGATAGCTTAATAAAAGACTCCAAACAGCATTCAAATTCTTCATCAGGCAAATACATATGGGGTAATACGAACCTACAAAAGGCAAATCATGCTGACAGTACTACCAGATGAGCTTGCTTAGCAGTGGAAAGCAACCTGGCAGCCGGACCGGGCTCTGGCTCTCTGTTTCATACGTGCACACATCTATGTAGACACCAATGTACATGTATGTTCCTGAAATTGGAACTGGCACCATTTTAGGGCCTTAACTGTTTTCTGTACTGCCAGTTACCCTTCAGATGTTAACTATGCTTTTACAAAGGTGTGTGAGGCTTTTTAGTGATAATTGTTGCCAAAAAAAAGGGGGGGGGAGAGAGAGAGAAAGAAAGAAAGAAGGAAAGAGAGAGAGAGAAAGAGTCATTTTTGCCTACCCGACCCTAGTCTTTGCCACTTCCTAGTCAATCTGTCAAGGCACAACTTAAAAGCTAATTCAAACAGCCCATGGTCCCCTGCCTGCATCAGATAGCCTAAAAGGTAAGGAAAATCTAAAAAGGAGTAAAAACTTAAAAGTGGCTTCTCAAAGGCTGCATAGATCATTTGTTGTTGTTTTTGTTAAACCTAAAGTGTTTAAAAGCTTTAATATTGATGGCCTGTCAACTTTGTCCTGATTCTTTTGCTTTCAGTTAAAAGGTTTTTGTTGTTGTAGCTTATGCAGTTGCTCTGTTGCTATGGAAACGTGACATCAAAATGACGTTTCTCTGTTTAAAAGCTTTTAACTAAATTCCTGCCTGTCAGATGTAGGCCCCATTTTGTGCACTCAAGCTTCAAGCTGTTGCAAAGAGGTTTCATGTGTTCTGTTGTCATTCAAATCCTGTAGCTTCATATGCATGCATTGCATTTCAGAATCCTAAACTAAAAAGTAAAATCTATATTAAGTGTTCTCTTTTAAAAACCCTTTTAGGTCACTCAGCAATGGCTGCAGCAGAAATCCCCAGTTATATTGTTTCTGCTCAGACTGAGAAGCACAGGAGGGCCAGGAACTGGACTGATGCAGAAATGAGAGGCTTAATGCTGGTTTGGGAAGAATTTTTTGATGAACTGAAACAAACTAAAAGGAATGCCAAAGTTTATGAGAAAATGGCAAACAAACTCTTTGAAATGACTGGAGAAATTCGCCATGGAGAAGAAATAAAGATAAAAATAACAAACATGACATTCCAGTACAGGTAAGCTTCAGTTAATTCCTTTTATTCTGAAAGAGATTTATTGAAACTGATCAGGTTCTTGCCTTTCTGAAAATATTGCATAAAGAGATCCATAGATGAAAGATTAAAGGCTGTTTATGAGGCTCTTAAAAATCCCTTTCAGCACTCTCATCATGATGATTCTTAATTTTTTTCATACTAGTTTAAAATGCTAGAATAACTTTTGTGGTGATTAATCTTTTTATACAATAAGAAGATACAAATATACATTTTTTTTGTTTATGCTCTTATATGACTTTGTACTTGCAATAAAAGACAATGCAGCATAGATTAATTTCCAGCTAGTCTTTTCTGTGTGAAAACTAAATGAATGAAACTGAAATGATTTTAAATGAAATATCTAAATTTGCCATTGCGGAGTGAGGGAGTAACACTTCAGACGACTAAAATAACTGTATGCATCATCACTGAGTGACACACCATCACTAGCAAATGATTGCATTTCCAGAACGAAATCCATGCACACTGTAAATAATATCCTAACTGGGGAAGGAAACAAAGGTATCTGAAGATGAGATAATAGAATATATCTAATGTCCATCAGAACAGAAAGTTGGCTTAGGAGAATGAAATATTGGCAGCTTTGGAACAGAAAAAAAATTGCATGATGGTATTGAAAAGCAGTTTCTTATCTCTGTGAGACAGAAATTAATAGATTTGTTTTTAGCTGTGCTGTTCTGAAACATGTAATATCTAATTTGAAGCTATCATTTATGAATCTCAAATATGTGATCCCTCTATATAATTTCCATTTCGCAAATTAGTAATAACAAAACATATTAGTCTGTTTTGTTTTTGTTATAGTATCATCCCTCAATTTAAATCACTGGATATTTATTAAGATGAAATTTAGAGGCAACCTTGCGAGTATTTTAAAACCCCAGTCTTTGTTTTCTCCTTCAGTTTGATCTTCTCAAGGTGCCCTCTTAAGTTATGACTTGTATTTTGCATGGAGCGTTGAATACAGCATTCTCAAAATGATGGAATTGCACTTACTTGTCACCTTGATGGAAGGCACCTGTATATTTTATATATGTGCACACTGGAAAAGAGAAATTATTATGTACTTAAAACTCTGATAATAAGAATATTTAATTTGAAGGCCTAGTTTTGGTTTTAAATGGAAATGGTTTCAAAAATACAGAGGAAAGAGAGTTGAACATGTTCTCTATTTTTTCTCAAAAATATGTGTGTGTGTTTGTGTATATGGGCATACATATATGTGTGTGTTCGTGTGCCTATATGCACATAAATAAACTTGTAAAAAGAAATATATCAACTTTTACCTGACGCATCCAGAAAATCCAAGAGCAGGAAGTTTAAGGCCACATATATGCCTGTTTCTTTTACAAGAACCATTGTGAAACTGTTGCTAAGAATGTCCTGACTGTGTATAGATTGTTCTGTTCATTTTGTTCATAACCATAAATTATGCTAAAGAGAAAAAAATAACAATATTTTCAGGCCACATTTTCAGCTATAAATATTCTGTGCTGTTTGCAAATGTTTATCTGGATGATGTCATATTTTCAGGACATTCATTTGCAGAGGGGCTGAGATCTTCTGAAGAGATGCTCAGCTTTGATTTACCATAATCGCTCCCCAACATGGTGCTATATAGATTAAAATATCTCAAGACTATTTGCCAAAAAAAAAAAAAAAAGAAGAAGCAGGGAATGATGGGGGTTGAAACCTTAACCACCAGGAGAGCACCTGCTTGGGGAAAGATAGCTGGTGATGTCCTGCAAAGCCTTAAACGTCTAGCCTAAGTGAAGATTGAGAAGAGGGATTGCAGTATCTCCCCCACATTTAGGTTCAACTGTGGCTGATTCTGTCTGAGGCCAATTAATGTTTGGTAAGTAGTGTGGCATTGTCTGAACTAGCCAGCTTTATTGTTGTTTGCTTTCAAGTCATTTCCAATTTATGGCGATCCTAAGGCAACTCTATCATGTGGTTTTCATGGCAAGATTTCTTCAGAGGGTTTTTTTTTTTTTTTGCCTTGGTTTTCCTTTAAAGATAGAGAATATGACTTGCCAAGGTCACCCAGTATGTTTCAATGGCTGTGTAGAAATTCAAATCCTGGTCTCCAGAGTCATAGGCCAGCCAGCCCCTCCCTAAACTGCAAACCTCAGGATTCCATGGGATGTTGAAAGTGGAATCATAGTGCAATAACAGTCTAGTGCAGAAATGGTCATAGTCCCCACTGCTCAGACCACAACATCATGCTTTAGTTCACAGGTAAGATTAAAACTTTATTTATTCAGTAAGTATCTACACTGCACAATTGCAGCAATTTGATACCGTGGCTCCGTCCTATCCAGTTGTTGTGGGTGCATCTTATGATATCCATCAATTGGTAGTTTGGTGAGATAGAGTCTCTAGTACACACCCTGAACTATAATGTTGGAGCGCTCTGATAGAGAATTCTAACAATGTCATGAAACTACATAGAGCAGAGCCATGACAGTTAAAATAATATCAATGTACAGTACTATAATTATATAGTATGGATGCACCCTATTCTTCACAGAAATTATGGTAACTGAAAAATTAGGTAGATCAAGTCAATAGATCTACAAAGACCTATTTGCTGGGAGACAATGAATACAAGTAATACTAGCCTGAGGATTTTTGTCTCCCCTCTCTTCTTCCTCAGCATGCTTCCTTTTTCCTTTAAACAAATAAATGTCAGCTATAAACCCTATTAACCATGCATTTTTTTTCTAGAAAAAGAAAATGGTAACCTAGGCATTTTGTAATGCTTTTAAAGATTTGTACTGTTTAATTTTACAACTGGGGCATGCAAATAATTGAAAATGCAAGCAATGATGCAAAAAAAGCTAAGCAATTAGTAGACAGAATCATGGGGCAACTATGATTGAAAACTCTTTCAGATTTATGACTTTAAAAAAAAAAGAGCTTAAAAAAAATTGACCCTGCAAAAGTATTTCATTTACTATGTATGTGTATAAAAATCTTCAGATGTCTTCATGGTTCATTTTTAGACACTGGCATTTCCACTGTATCACTCGGTTAAAACCTGATCTTGAACTGGTAGCCTGAATTGGTATATGTTTGTGGGATGACTGGGATGACTAGAGAAGAGGTTAGGTTCTGCTGCAATTTGCTGTGGACAAGGAAGGACTGTGGTCCAGTTTCAAGGTGAGTTTGATTCCATGACTGTAAGGTGCACTATAGAACAGCTTAAGTCCACTGATAACTAATTTGTAACATTTCTCAATTTGGTGATTAAATTTAAAAAATCCACGCCTGGAAATTTCTGTAGTTTTCAGTCACAGATGTGCAAATTAAACACAAGATACAGTAAAGTGTTCTACTTTAACGTAAGGTGCTTAAATCAGTGGAAATATTTGCCAGTAGCCTTATTTAGAAACTGCTCAGCCATGAAAACCCACTGGGTGACCTTGGGCAAGTCTCACTCTGCCAGCCTCAGAGGAAGGCAAAGGCAAAGGCCCTCTATACAGATCTTAGCAAGAAAACCCCATGATAGGGTTGCCTTAGGGTCACTGTAAGTTGGAAACAACTTGAAGGCGCACAACAACAAATGAAACTGATCATGATAAGAGCAGAGGATAAAACTGGAAGATTGCAATTCATGGGGAAGAGGACATAAATCTTAAATCTTGTATTCCTCTAACTGTAGCATTACTTTATACAGTGCTTGAGAAACTCTTCAAGATTCTCTTAGCACTCCCAGTTCAACTCACAGCTTTGGTAAGAGAGATAACTTTCATAAGAGTTGCAATGCAGGACCGCTGCAGTGCCAGTACCTTGGTCAGCCTCCCTACTGCACTTCTGTTGAAACTAGAAAAATTAAGCAGCCAAGGTCAAATTGCATATTTAATGTAACTTGTAATTTGGCCCTGAGTTTTTCACTTTCTTGTCTCTCCTGTATTGAAGGCTGGGTTAGGACATTTTCAGAATAAAGAAGTTTAGCCTGCAATTTTTTTAAAGAAAGCCAATGGTGGGAGGGTGATGTGCCCCGGGCAGCACTTTTTTTGGAGGAGGGCGCTGCTGGTTGCAAAGAAACTATATTTCTGATTTTACAGAGGACAAGCCTCTGCAAGCATGTAACTTACTGCCCTGAGAAAGGGCTTAAGGAAATACAGCATCACCAGCCCCACTTCCTTTGGCTAAGCCCTCCTGCAAGGTTGAGTTCGGGGAAGCGAGAGTCAAAAGGAAAGGGCAAAGAGGGGGGACAAGGAAAGAAGACAGCAGCAGCAGAGGTGACGGCAGCAGTTCCAGGTGCCAGAGAAGCAAGTGTTTCCCTCTCCTCTGTTCCTTGCATGCAGCAACTGCTTAGTGCATGTTCTTTCTCCCTTCCCTCCCCTCTGCTCCCTTTCAGTCAGTCAGTGGATGACAAGACTCGCTTCCCTGGAGCCGCCACGTTTTTTTCTCTGCACACAATAGGCTTGAGGAATAAAAAGACGTGTGCATCTTCCACCTATCACTTGAAAATTTTGGGGTAGGGGATGGAGAAAGAGGAGAGATCCTACTCCAGAAACCAAGGGTCTTACTGCACTACACTGTTATAGTGCTATTATTCTACTTCCAACATCCTATGGAATCCTGGGGTTTGCAGTTTAGGGAGGGGCATTTAAAATTCTCAGCCAGAGAGCTCTTTGGCCCCAGTAAACTACAAACCCCAGAATTCCACAAGATGTTGAAAATGGAATAATAGTATTGTAACAGTGTAGTGTGGAAAGGCCCCAACTTGCCCCTGTGCTACCTGAGGGGTCTAGCTGGGCAGGGACTGGGGGTGGACAAGGCAGTTGCCAGATGCTTCTCCCTCCCCCATTGCCACTGTCTGGTGGCCCAGGAGCCTAGACATCCACCCCGCTCCGGTGCATCTTGGTCCTTCAATTTCTATTTGCAAGGCTGTCCAGTACAAGCCTAATTCAGAAGCCATGGGTAGGGAGAGGAAAGGCCTTTGAGTCTGGTCAGCAGTTATCCCTGGCACAGCAATCTGATTAGGTGCACAGTTCCTCCGATCACTGCTTGCTTTTGCTATTTAAATGACAATTATTTCCAAATGTCTGTATGTAAAAGGGAGCATATGCACATTTAATACATATCTATGCTCTTTTATGTCCTTTTTTGGTGGTGGGATGAGGTCGGTTCATATCCTCTGTTTCAGCAATATGTAAAGAGTTGGGCTGGCCCAGGTTCAGGCAAGGAGTATTTGTCCAAACTGCTTCTGGGCCCTACAGTTTGAATGTGTTGAAATACTTAATGGAGCATGAGAGCAATGTATGGCAACTTTTCCCGACTACTAAAAAATTGAGGTGAGGGAGCAGAAATACATCTTGTTTCCTACTGTCCCACTGTCCAAATTTGGCAGGGACAACCCTGATTAATATTCTGTTGTTCCACTTTTTCACCTGCATTTTTTTATTTTTTTTTATTTTCAAAACAAAACAAATATATAAAATCACACCTTTTCATTGCTTCTTGCATTTTTTTTCTCTTATATAGTCTATTACAACCTTTTAATTCATACTAGTCAATCCATTCTTTATCTACACACACACACACACACACACAAACCTAATGAATCTCATTGTAACTTCAGTGTATTCTAATTTTCGCTTCCTTCCCCTTCTCTACTTCCAACTTTCTTTGCCACCCTTAAGTTTCTCAAATTCCCCCTCTCCTTACCCTCTAAATATCCTTACCTTCCTAGGTATAATTGCTATTAGTTATATTAATAGTATTCTTTAGCTTCTCTTTGACTATCATTCTTAACTGTCTTATTATCCGTCTTTACTTGCATTGTTCCCTCTATCTTAGTTCATTGTTGTCGTTTTTTATCTCTGAATCAGAACCTTTTAAATATCCATAGAGTCATGTCACAATCCAAAGTTTCTCTACTTTACCCCCATTCCTCATTATTCTTGCTTAGCATCTTCCCCTGCATCAGCATTGTCAACTTATCCATTTCTCTGTATTCCATCATTTTTACAATCCAATCGTCTATTTTTTCACCTGCATTTTAAATATTCCAGTTTCTCCTCCCACCTTTGCCTTTTGCTGTGGCTTACTTCAGTTGCTGCAAACTGAGTTCCAGGTGCAGAAGTAGTTTGCAATCTGTTGGAGGAGGGTAGGAGAGGAGGGAGCAGACTCTTGCCCTTCCCAGTGGGTTAAGGCAAAAGCAAACTGCTGCAGGCTCCCCTATCATGTATATTGTTCCTCATTAGTAACATTCACCATCTTGACACTCACCTTTGTTTGGCTATACTTGCTCTGGTCTTAAACCATGAAATGTTGGAGAATATGTTGTTTTCCTGTATGAACTCTAGCCACAACTGTCCTCTGGACTCAATGAGGAAGTGGTCTTTAAAAAGAAAACACCGTCACCCACTGTCATTGCAGAACCTTCAACACTTTAATAAGAGGAAATTTATTTCTCTGTACATCATTTTGACTTTTTGGTGTGTATTGAGAGGGCAGCAAACTTAGGGACCAACTGCCCGGGGGCAAAAGCTCTAGCTATGCCACTGAAGAACGCCCAATGGCAGCAAATCCAAATTGGAGATACTCTTTCTCATCTTCCACCTTTCTCCCCCTTTGCCTTATTTATCAGAAGGATGCAACCGGGCAGAAATACAAAAAAAACTGTTCTCGATCCTATAAATCATTTTTGTCCAGAAGAAGAGACCATAACAAGTGATTGATTTGTGGGAGACAGGGATGTATTCCAACAGACTGTATAGTAGCAAAAACAAAACAGCACTAATGCAAGAAAAAAGCAAGGAGAAAAGCTAGAATTACAGAATGCTCAGTGATAACAATAGAGCTGACAGCTGACGGTCAGCTAAACATTACTTTTTAAAAAAATCTTGTTTCCAAAACATTGAAAGAAAACTCGTTTTCTTGGATTCTGTTAAATCTATAGATGG
The DNA here is from genome assembly GCA_948472985.1 of Iguana delicatissima. Classification (NCBI taxonomy): domain Eukaryota; kingdom Metazoa; phylum Chordata; class Lepidosauria; order Squamata; family Iguanidae; genus Iguana; species Iguana delicatissima. Next base: position 30,342 of record CAOKZL010003928.1, read on the forward strand.
TTTCACATCTGTGGAACAAGGTTCTCACCACAGGTGAAAAGATAATTATTTTCATAGTTCTTCTCACCTCAAAGACAGACTATTGCAAGGAGCTTAGATTCTACTCCTATTGAAGGCTGTTAGGAAGTTCTGACAAAGAACCATGGTGTAGCAATTTGTTTCTTGGTAATGGTGAATTATTGCATTTCAGTCACCCCTCTTTCTGAGTGCAGCTCAAGGTGCTGTTCTTAATCTATAAATCTCTAAACCAGCAGTTCTCAACCTGTGGGTCGTGACCCCTTTGGGGGCTGAACGACCTTTTCATAGGGGTCGCGTAAGACCATCGGAAAACACGTATTTCCGATGGTCTTAGGCTCCATTCCCTCCTCGGTGGTGGTATGCAAGTGCAAGACATGCGCTTGCGTCCTCCTGCCCCCTTTGGTGGGAGTGCGTGCGGCCGAGCTTGCGCACCACCACTCCTGCGTGGCTCGAGCTTGCGCACCACCACTCCTGGGCCTTTTCCGCACGTTACCTTATCGTGGAGGTGGGGGGTGCCCTCTCTTCGCTGCTCCTTCATCCTGCAGCTGGCTTCCTGGTCATGCGACTGCCCCACTCCTTCCTTCCGCAGTGCAGCCAGGGAGCTGTAGGCTGCGCTGGGGGAGGAAGGGGCGGAGTGGTCGCGCGAGCAGGAAGCCAGCTGCAGGACAAACGAGCAGCGAAGAGAGGAACCTGCTTTCGTGAACGGCACTCCTCCACCTCTGCAATAAGGTAACATGTGGAAAAGGCCCAGGAGTGGTGTTGCGCAAGCGCGAGCCACGTGCTTGCATCCTCCTGCCCCCTGTTCAGAAGGGACTGAAATCGCTCCCCTTCTCCACTACCAGGAGAACCTCCCTCTGATGGGCCAGCTTGGGGGGCAGCGGAAGCACAGGGGGCAGGCCCCCTCCTCGCCATGCCCCCAGCCCCACTCGCCACGGAGGGGGCGCTGCGGAAGGGCCGAGGGGCCACAAGGCGGTGCTTTTCCAGGGGGGCAAGCTGTGCCTGGCGCAAAAGACAAAGGCACTGGGATTCCTCCCCCCAGCCAAGGTCGACACTCTGGAAACTTTTCCCACACCACCCCCCTCAGTGGAAACGAGAGCGAAGCAGAAGCAGAGCCCGGGGGGGTTCTCGGAGCTTTTTCCTGGGGGAGACGCGCGGCTCCTCTTCCCTCCCTGCCCGTCACCCTGTTCCTGACCGGCGAGGCAGCTTTTGCTGGGCGGGGAAGGCGTTGAAAATAATAAATAAATAATTTTATGGTTTGGGGTCACCACAACACGAGGAACTGTATTAAAGGGTCGCGGCATTAGGAAGGTTGAGAACCACTGCTCTAAACAGATGAGTTTCAGATTAGGATTGGCTCCTCTTCTACCTCCTACATCAGTTTGTTGCAACTGTTCTTGGAATACACTGTAGCATATAAATGTAGGATGGCTTTCTCAATGATGTGTCACACCTAATTCCTTCCCATTGAGAATTCACAGCAGAAAGTAAAAATGTATCATTTCTTCTTACTAAAGGATGAAGGGGTCAAGAAAATTGTTTAAATAAACTAAGACTAAGATGTAAACTGCTATAAGGCTTTTGGAGGAAAAGTGGGGTACAAATGAAACAGATAAATGAAAAAACATCTTGTTACTGTTCTTAGAATCATAGAATCATAGAAATGTAGAGTTGGAAGAGACCACACGGGCCATACAGTCCAACCCCCTGCCATGCAGGAACACCCTCAAAGCACTCCCGACAGATGGCCATCTAGCCTCTGCTTGAAAACCTCCAAGGAAGGAGACTCCACTACACTCCAAGGCAGCATATTCCACTGCCGGACAGCTCTGACTGTCAGGAAGTTCTTCCTGAGGTTCAAGTGGAATCTCTTTTCCTGCAGCTTGAATCCATTGCTCCTTGTCCTGGTCTCTTGAGCAGCAGAAAACAAGCCCTCTCCTTCCTCTACATGGCATCCCTTCAAATATTTAAACATGGCTATCATGTCCCCTCTTAACCTTCTCTTCTGCAGACTAAACATACCCAGCTCTCTAAGTCTATCCTCAAAGGGCAGGCCTCTCACCATTTTGGTCGCCCTCCTCTGGACTTGACCATGTCCTTCTTGAATTGGGGTGCCCAGAACTGGACACAGTATTCAAGATGAGGTCTAACCAAAGCAGAGTAGAGTGGTACCAGTACCTCCCTCGATCTAGACACCATACTCCTATTGATGCAGCCGAGAATTGCATTGGCTTTCTTGGCTGCCGCGTCACACTGCTGACTCATGTTCAGCTTGTGGTCTATGAAGACTCCTAGATCCCTTTCACACGTACTGCTGTCCAGCCACGTGTCCCCCATCCTATATTTCTGTATTCCATTTTTTGTACCTAAGTATAGGACCTTATATTTCTCTCTGTTGAATTTCATTTTGTTAGCCTTGGCCCAGCTCTCCAATCTATCCAGGTCATTTTGAATTTTGATCCTGTCCTCTGGCGTATTAGCAACCCCTCCCAATTTGGTGTCATCTGCAAATTTGATCAGCGTGCCCTCTATTCCTTCATCCAAGTTGTTGATAAAAATATTGAACAGCACTGGGCCCAGGTCAGAACCCTGTGGCACCCCGCTAGTCACTTCTCTCCAGGATGAAAAGCAGCCATTCATGATCACCCTTTGGGTTTGGTCGGTCAACCAATTACAAATCCAACTAACAGTAGCCCTGTCCAGCCTGCATTTTACTAGTTTCTTTGCAAGAATGTCATGGGGAACTTTGTCAACGGCCTTACTGAAATCGAGGTATGCTACATCCACAGCATTCCCTTCATCTATCAAGCTAGTAACTCTATCATAAAAAGAGATAAGATTAGTCTGGCTTGATTTATTTTTGAGAAATCAATGTTGACTTCTCGTGATTACCGCCTTGCTTTCTACGTGATTAGAAACTGACTGCTTAATGATCTATTCCAGGATCTTTCCGGGTACTGATGTCAGGCTGACTGGGCGATAATTATTTGGGTCCTCTTTTTTCCCCTTCTTGAAGATGGGGACAACATTTGCTCTCTTCCAGTCTGCTGGAACTTCTCCTGTCCTCCAAGATTTCTCAAAGATTATAGCAAGCGGTTCCGAAATTACCTCTGCCGGCTCTTTTAATATCATAGGATGCAATTCATCTGGCCCTGGAGACTTGAATTCATCCAGTGTGACCAGGTATTCCTGTACCACCTCTCTACCTATTATGTGCTTCATTTTCCCTGCTTCCTCACCTGTTCCCCAACCGCCTGGTTGAGTGCTTGTATCCTTCTGAGAAAAAACTGAGGCAAAGAAGGTGTTAAGTAGTTCTGCCTTTTCTCTTCTCCCTGTGAATAATTCACCATCTTCTCTGCGCAGCGACCCTATCGTCTCCTTCTTTTTCCTTTTGCTGAGGACATATTTAAAAAAGCCCTTTTTATTGTTTTTAATGTCTCTGGCCAGCCTAAGTTTGTTCTGTGCTTTAGCCTTTCTGACCTCCTCCCTACATCTCCTGGCTACTTGCTTAAATTCTTCTTTCGTGGTTTCCACTTTCTTCCATTTCCTATACATGTTTCTCTTAACACTTAGCTCAGCTGAGAGTTCTTTAGTCAACCATTTTGGTTTCTTCAGATGCCTCCCATTTTTCCTCCTTATTGGCACAGTTTTAGACTGTGCCTTCAGTATCTCCTTTTTAAGAAATTCCCATGCCTCTTGAACTCCTTTCCCTTTCACTATTCTTGACCACGGAATTCCAGCCAGCAGCTCCCTAAGTTCACAGAAGTCCGCTTTTTTAAAATCTAAGATGAGTGTCTGGCTACACTTATCTTCTCCTTCCCACTGAATGCCAAATTCCAATAGGGCATGGTCACTCCCCCCTAACGATCCAACCACTTCTACCTCATTAACCAGGTCATCCCTGTTAGTCAGGATCAGATCTAGAATATTTGATCGCCTTGTGGCCTCTTCCACCTTCTGGACCATGAAGTTGTCTGCAAGACAAGCAAGAAACTTGCTGGGCCTTGCTGTCTTGGCAGAGTTTGACTGCCAGCATATATCCGGGTAATTGAAATCTCCTATTGTTACTGTATCTCTCCTCCTTCAATGTGCAGTCATTTGGTTGAGGAAGGCGTCATCAAAGTCCTCAGCCTGGGTTGGAGGTCTGTAGTAAGCCCCCACCAGAATATCCCTATTGTTTCTCGCTCCCTTAATTCTTGCCCAAATGCTCTTGACCTGGCTTTCTGGGTTTAAGTCCCAGATGTCTTCACAGGTGAAAACGTCCTTGACATACAAGGCTACTCCTCCTCTTTTCTTGTTTGGTCTATTTTTTACAAAATAGGCTATACCCCTCTATTCCTATATTATAATCATGAGACTCATCCCACCAAGTCTCAGTGATGCCTATCAAATCATATTTATTTTGTTGTACTAGGAGTTCAAGTTCATCCTGCTTGTTTCCCATACTCCGTGCATTAGTGTAGTGTAGTGTACTTCTCCTAAGCCTTGTGGGTGAGGAAAATTAACAAATAAATAATACAAAACTACAGCATTTGGTGATATAGTAATTCTGTTTCTATCACTTGTGTATCCAACCCAGCAGACACATTCCTTTTTTTCAAAGTATGACTGCTGGATTTTGAATCCTTTTAGTCAAATGGTAGATGGGGACCAGCAATTGCAGTGTGTCCTCAGCCCTCAAAAGAAGTGGTCCTGTTCTGCGCTCCAGTTAGCCCGACACAAAAGATGTGGATGTGGTTTGGCATAGGTCATTTTTTAAAAATTTCCTACAATTTTCCTGTTGGACTGTTTAGTGCTAAAAGGTGGCTGCCAGCCACCTGTGCATTCTGTTGCTATCAGGTCTCTCAAAATCACCCCAAATCGCTATAAACTCCTCAGATACCACCACCACCACCACTCCAAACTCCCAAAGCAGAAAACCAATAAAATTGACTAAAATCAAAACTACGGGCCCGTTCCCACTACATAATTGTACTGCTATGATTCTACTTTAACTGTCACAGCTGCATCCCACGGAATCCTGGGGCTTGTTGTTTAGGGAGGTATTAGAATTTTTGGCTGAGAATTTTAAGTACCCCTTCCTGTCTGTTTAACTCCTATGTTGAAGATATCGTACATAAAACAGGATTAGACTCAGAGGTAGAAGACATGAAAACTAGAAGAAGGGACATTAGCTGTTTAAGATACGCAGGTGACACCATGCTACTAGCAGAAAATTGCTAAGACTTGGAGCAATCACTGTACTTAAGAAGGCCAAGGAAGAAAACACAGAGGCAAAATAATGAGCACAGATGATTTACGTAACTTTAAAGGAGACAACTAAGATATTGAAATAGTTCAAGATTGTCCATACCTTGGCTAAGACATTAATCAGGACGGAGACTGTGGTCAAGAAATCAGAAAAAGACTAGGGCCATTCCTGCACTAGACTCAAAGGCCCCTCCCCAAACTGCAAACCCCAGGATTCCATAGGATGTTGAAAGTGGAATAATAGCACTATACTAGTCTAGTGCAGAAATGGCCTAGGACCTAAAAGGGCAGCTATGAAAGTACTAGACAGGAGCCTGAAGTGTAAAGATATATTATTGAATACTAAAGTCAGGATTGTGCATCCACTGTATTTCTAGTTTCTACATATAATCATTAAAGTTGGAAAGTGAAGAAAGCTGATAGGGAGAAAATTGACTCATTTGAGGTGGTAAAGAAGAGTTTTGCATATACCATGGACTGACAGAAAGACAAATGAATGGGTCCTAGAGCAAATCAAGCCAGACCCCTCCCTGGAGGCCAAGATGACTGAACTGAGACTATTCAACTTTGAACATATCATGAAAAGACATCGCTCATTATAAAAGACAACATTGCATGACAGGTGGATAGGCTCAATCAAGGAAGCCACAGTCCAGAGTCTGCAGGACCGAGCAGGGCTGTTGATGACAGCGTGGGTGGGAGGCCTCTCATTCCTAATGCCACCATAAGTCAAAGTGGACTTGCAGTTCCCAAGAGTCCATACGATATTGTGATAGTGAACAAAGTCAAATCACAACACTATAGCCGTGCAATGTGAAAGATGCGTCATTTTCTGTTTTGGAGCAGCAGCATGACCTGCTGTGAGTGTGAAAAATTGGTACTATCCCTGACACTGTTGTCTGCCCTGGACAATGGATGTAGCAGCACAAAAAATACTGGTTGTTAGGCTTTTCCCTCTGTCTTTTACTCTTAAGTAGAAGACTGCTACAACCACCCACTAATGTGTACCTCTAAATTCACTGATTTAGTGGGAAGCCACTCAACTGTTTAACTTGCCCTTTTCCCACCTCTGTCTTTGCAGAGGCTTTCTGTTCCCCTGGGAGATGGGGATCATATATGCACATATACGCACGCACAAAGTGAAGTCATGTGGGGATGGAGGGGAAAAGAGATCGTCTAAGGAAAGCTTTTATTCTATGCAAGGAAATCTCACGTTAGCAAAGACATCATTTGTAATCACTGTACTGGAATATTTGTAACTACTGTACAAAATAGTCTCCTTACTGATTACAAATCTGCAACTTTGATTAGGGGAGTTGTGCCTGTATAAGGATTTCTCAGCCGTTAAAGATCATGCTTTTTCAAGCCATTTATTTGGCCTATAAAATGGAGAATATTTAAGAATGACGACACTGGAGATGGAATAGACTCTCATCTCTTTTTCCGTTCTTTACAGATTCAGTGACTATTTTTCAGGAAGACATTTTCCATTTCATTTAGTGAAGCACATGATAGAACACAGAAAGGAAGTCCATGCATGTAGCCCAATCTTGTTAATTTGTGGGGGGAACAACCTTTTTTATATCAAATCTTCATGAAACAGCCAAATTAATCGTCTAATTTGAAAGGCTGAATACTAAGATTTTAGGTTAGAGATCTTTGTCTGTTAAAACTTCGTAGGATCAGGGAATGTAGATTTCTCATTATTATTAAAGTCAGCAATTAGATGCTCAGAGGCCAGCACTGGGTTATGACGAGACCAGGGTTTGAATCCCCACTCAACCATACAAACCCACTGGGTAACCTTGGGTAAGTCACATTCTCTCAGCCTCAGAGGAAGGCAATGACAACCTCCCTTTCATAGAATCATAGAATCATAGAAATGTAGAGTTGGAAGAGACCACACGGGCCATCCAGTCCAACCCCCTGCTATGCAGGAACACCCTCAAAGCATGCCCGACAGATGGCCATCCAGCCTCTGCTTAAAAACCTCCAAGGAAGGAGACTCCACTACACTCCGAGGCAGCATATTCCACTGCCGGACAGTCCTGACTGTCAGGAAGTTCTTCCTGAGGTTCAGGTGGACTCTCCTTTCCTGCAGCTTGAATCCATTGCTCCTTGTCCTGGTCTCTGGAGCAGCAGAAAACAAGCCCTCTCCTTCCTCTACGTGGCATCCCTTCAAATATTTAAACATAGCTATCATGTCCCCTCTTAACCTTCTCTTCTGCAGACTAAACATACCCAGCTCTCTAAGTCTATCCTCATAGGGCATGTCTTCCAGGCCTCTCACCATTTTGGTCGCCCTTCTCTGGACTTGCTCCAGCTTGACCATGTCCTTCTTGAATTGGGGTGCCCAGAACTGGACACAGTATTCAAGATGAGGTCTAACCAAAGCAGAGTAGAGTGGTACCAGTACCTCCCTCGATCTAGACACCATACTCCTATTGATGCAACCGAGAATTGCATTGGCTTTCTTGGCTGCCGCATCACACTGCTGACTCATGTTCAGCTTGTGGTCTATTAAGACTCCTAGATCCCTTTCACACATACTGCTATCCAGCCACGTGTCCCCCATCCTATATTTCTGTATTCCATTTTTTCTACCTAAGTGTAGGACCTTACACTTCTCTCTGTTGAATTTCATTTTGTTAGCCTTGGCCCAGCTCTCCAATCGATCTAGGTCATTTTGAATTTTGATCCTGTCCTCTGGCGTATTAACAGCCCCTCCCAATTTGGTGTCATCTGCGAATTTGATGAGCATGCCCTCTATTCCTTCATCCAAGTCGTTGATAAAAATATTGAACAGCACTGGGCCCAGGACAGAACCCTGTGGCACCCCGCTAGTCACTTCTCTCCAGGATGAGAAGCAGCCATTCGTGATCACTCTTCTCCTCTGAACAACTCTGGCCAAGAAAACCCCATGATAGGGTTGCCTTAGGGTGTCCATAAGTTTGAAATAACTGGAAGGCACACAACAACAACTAAAGTTAGATCCTCAGCCAAGTCAAAAGGAAATGCTTGGAGTACGGAACAGAACATGATCAAAACTAACATTTTAACTACAGTCATCCCTCCACATTTGCTAGGGTTAGGGGCACAGGACCCCCATAAAACTGGACAAACCGTGAATAACTCTAGGCCCTCCCAAACCATATTTAACATCCCAAAATGTATGATCACCATATTCAACCCACTGTGGATTCCTTTGGGGCATCAAGGTTCCTTCACAAGGTAGAAGGAGGCAGCTGGTGGGATTTACTGTCACCTCCACTGCTGCCCCATGCCATTTTTAATGGGGACTTACAAGCTTCGTTTGCAGTTTCTCAGTCTCACGAGGCTTGCAATCGCTATTAAAAATGGTACAGGGTAGCAGCAGAGCTGACAGCAAATAATCCGTGAATAATCAAGTGAAAGCCACAAATCTGGAGGGCTGACTGTACTGCAAATCTGCCTATCCTAGCATGATAATTTCTCTTCATCCTATTGTCTGATCTTCTGTTTCACAAGATGGAGTAGTGGTCTATAACTGAGTGAGATACTTTTGTTTCGTGCACTTGGTAGGATCATTCTCAGCTATTTTACCAGAGATGAAGTAACTGGAATATTCACCTCCTTTTATAAATTGCCTCTGTCTTTGCTGAACAATTAACATAAAGAATTTTAGACTTTTCCCAACTGATACTCACCACAAAAGCTCACTATATTTCAAATTTATATACCAGATTTTTTGGCATTTCACAGGTATGACTGGAACATGTTACCATCATATGAACAGCCAGGTTTGGCAGACTTTTGTTTCAGTGGCTTCTCTATGGGGGTGTGGAGGGTGCATAGTGCATCAAGTTACACCATCAAAAGGGGTGACACCCAGTGTTTTTCCATCACACACTCTCATTCATACACAGAGGGTGATACCTCACCCCACAGCCCTCTATGATTGGCATGGTTTAATTGGCAAATAATATCTGATTGGCACTATATTAATTGGCATTGATAGAAATGATACCTGAGGTGATGGCAAGGTCATGATGGAAGAGGGAAATTCCTGACTGTAAACACGACATGGCAAAGAAGGTCAGCCTCACCTACTTCTAGGTAGAAGACCCAGTCAGTTCAAGACAATAGTGCCGCTGCTCTGAATACAAGAGGCATTAAATATCCAGCTGGACCCTCAGAGCTGAAATAGGGAAGTTCCCACCAAATTGTGTTTGTCTTAACCCTGGTCCCTGTGCACCAGGATGTTTTCGTGTTGTTTCCCCAACTCTCCACAAAATCCAGCCATTATGACAAACATCACCCCCTTGTCACTCAAACACGAAACCCGTTAACTCCGTCTGGGCCTCACTGTTTGTGTTGCAACTCCCGTTGTCCGCTTAGCTGGGAGTGTGAGTTACAATCATACTCTTGGAACATTTTTTGGGTACAACTACCCCTGATTTTAGGCTGCTCAGTACAGCCTCTCACTGATCCAAACGTCACTCTGTCCGATTCCTGAACAAGAACTGTCCATAGGTTCCTACCGAAGTCATGTTGCTGTTTCCTCCCCTTCTCTCCAGACTGGTAAATATTGCCTGAATCCTTCAAAGTCCTCTGTCCCACTTTCCTCCCTTTCCTTCGGTGAGCCTGGTACAAGTAAGTGAGTGCTTGAACTGTTGTGTGTGTGAGTGAATTTACTTCAATAAAACACGTCTTTAGTTATATTTTTAGTCTTTGGCTTATTCTTTTCCTTTGTGAGCTTATAAACATTGGTAGTCAAGATCTCTCTAAGTTGCCTCTCTCTTGCAAGCCTCCTATTTTGAGTTAATTATTCCCCATTTCTGCACGGAGGTACTGGCATTGTGGGTGGCCCTCGTGACACTCATGGTTTGGGGTAACAAGTGCTGCTCCCTCCGCTGTTGTTGGAGCTGGTTCCTGGTTTGTGGAGTGGCTGGAAGGAAAGGAAGGATCCAGGAAGAGAAAAGATGGAGGAGACAGGTAGGAACAAACATCATTGCAGCCTCCCTTCTCTCTGTCTCTCTCTGTCTTTCTCTCCTTCAGGTGTATCTCGCAGGAGTGGACTCTGAAGGTCCAGAAAACCTGGATATTTACCATCCCTCCCCTGTCTTCATCCACCTCCTTCCCTCCCTTTTCCTTTCAACATGAAAATGAAGAGAGCAGCTTGAGTGCTCCAAAGAGACTCTCTCTGTAGCCTTACCCCCTCCCAGTTCAGTTTTGGGAGCTTCCTAAGCCATCTCACTTTCATGAACCGATGTGTGCTCTGGGACCAAGCAGGGGCAGAGGGAGAAAGCTGGGTAGTGCAGGCCAGGGCAATGGACAGGAAAGACCAGGCTGCACACACATCTCAGGGAGTACAATTCTGCTGCTAATAATGGGAGCGGGGAGAAGAACCCTGTTTCCATGCTCCTGGTGGTGGTGTTGCCTCCATCTCCTCCTCCTCTTGTGCTGTATGTACTATATGTGTGTGTTTTGCTGTGCCATCACTGCTGCTGGCAGGCACCCCTGCCAAGATCTCTTATCACCCTCCCAAGCTCAGTGACATGGACAACAGGTTTTTGTTTCTTTTCATATTTCTTCCTCCCTTCTGGTATCTCTATACATGAAAACTGAGAGGAAAAAAGGGAAACTGAGTGCCCATCATGTGCTATAAAGTTTCATTTGTCCCCCATGTGTTTGGTGGTACCAAAGACACAACAGAAACTGAGGTTTACCCATTTATGATTGTGTATGGCAGGGAGTTTGGACATTATGGCCTTTGTGATCTCTTCCAACTCTTATGATGTAAAAGTGATAATAATGCTATCAATAAAACCCAATGGCACTGGAAATGTGCTTGCATGTAAGAGGTAGAGTATAAGTACCATTTGGTTGTGAGGTGAAATAGCCACCAATCACAAATGAAAATGGAATAAAAGTTGTCCTGGATAATGTTTTTTGTGGCTTCCACCAAATATATCAAAACATCAAATCTTGCATCTCATTCTAGCAACTTGGCTCATTACTGGACATTTTGGGGTCCATTGATTATGGCTTGATTGGGCTTTAAACTTGTGTGATCTGTTTTACCTTGTTGAATTATTTCATTTTGTTAAATTATCCAATGTGATCTTGTTGTCTGTATCCCATCCTGAGACTCTCAACCTTGTCTGTGAGAATGATGTGTTAATAAATGAAAGTAAATGAATATAAAAACTCAAGATCACCAAATCAAACTGGCTTACCATAGATTCAGGACAGTTAAGAGACAGCATTTCTTCACACAGTGCAAAATTAATTTGCAGCATACACTGCCAAAGATGAGTTAATTACCAGTTGCTTAATTGACTTTCCATACAAATTATATAAAAGTCATGGAGGACAAGGCTAACAACCACTGAGGCAGTATGCCTCAGAATGCTAGATGGAGAGGACAAACAATGGCAGGAGGCTATTCCTTTCATGGCCTTCTTGTTAACTTTCCAAGGAGAAACCATCTGATTGGCCACTGGTAGTGATGTCACTAGTGGAGTGTGGTCTGCACCACATGACACTATCAGAGGGGGTGACACTAACATGACTGTCAATAAAATTTTTGTACAGTTTTTCTGGTAGAAATTTATTATTTTATTTTTTTAAAAAAATCTCTGTAGCTTTTTAAAAATTTTTTTTAAAAATCCCTGTAGTTAGATATAACCACAAAAACATTTTTTATAGCCCTAGTTTTAGATTACATGTATTGTATCTATATACCTACAAGGTTAAAATTCTGTATTAGTTTACTTTTTGAACCTTCTAATGTGTTCCAGCCAGAGTGGTCATTATTATCCAATTACAACAACACTTCAAATCATGTGTTTTTTTCTGTTGTGGATTTTTTGTAGTCACTGATTTTGTCAAATGTTCTGATATTTTACCTACAATAATTGTGGTGTGCTCTGGTATGGAAGGAGGGAGTGACACCAACCCCAGTGATGCCACTGATTCTTTTCCACTAATTTTCTTGTATCTTATTGCATAAGAGTTTCACAGCTATTAGAAATAACCAGAATGAAAAAGGGAAAATCTGTTTTCGATTTGTAACATAGGGATTTGTAACATAGGGATTGGATTAAAATAATGCTGTTTGTATTACTAATAGCAAATTGATCGTTGTATAACAACTGTAGGAATTCCATTCCAACTTATCAAATGCCTTTGAGACATCAAAGTACAGCGATTCCTGGTGTATGTTATAGACCAGTATGCACAGTTGGAGCAACAAATTGATCTTCTGAATTAATCTTCTGAAATCTATCTATTCCTAGGAAAGTCACATTAATTAAGAGTCAGATTGTTAATTAAGAACTTTCAGATAAGATGAGGTTGAAAAAAGACATATAGAAGAAATGGAAGAAAGACAGAAATCACTAAAGATAGCCAGTATGTAAGGAGAAAGAAAAGCTAAAAGTCAGAATGAGTTTAGGATTGCTAGAGATTAAGAATAATAAAAAGTAGATTTGGGCTATTTTCAGGGCAAGAGGGAGAGCAAGGAAGTGGTGAGGACACTGTGTACAGAAGGTGATGAAATATTAGAGGACAGAGAAAAAACTGATCTGGTCAACACCTTGTTTGCTCTAGTTTTCTTCCCAAAGGAAGACTTTGTTACCTGGTGAAAATAGAATAAATGGTATAATAAGGAAACTTCAACAAGAATACTTAAAGAGGAGTGTTTCCCTCAGGAATGGGTCTCTAAGGTTTGGAAATATGAGAAAGCGATAAGCCAGATCCAGGTTTACTTACAAATAGAAAAATCTTTATTTTACAAAACTTTTAGCATATATAGGCATTTCCCAAAATAAAGAGGATTGGGTAGCCAGATGTCCTGCATGGAATTATCAGCCTTTCTGAACACCATTAATAGGATATGGACTACAATTTATAGCATACTTGGTTACAGGCACCAAAGAAGATTTACACAAGTGGTTAACTTCAGGTATCATGATACTAGGTAGGATTTCTGGTAAGTGTAGATTGCCCCTCAGCTGGTTACATTCCCAGGTGTTGGTACCATAATGGACTGGTTATATTTTGACTCTCTTTTGAGCCATCTTCCAATTAAAGAAAGCAACACTTAGAATTACAAGACCCATTTTAAAATTTAAAGCAGTGACTAAAAGTTCCATGCTAAAGAATCCATACATTTTGTCTACTGGAGTATATTAGGTACCATAATAAAAGGAATACCTAGCAACTTCAAATGAATTCAGATCTCTGGGGCCTGATGAATGGCAAATTACGGAAAAAGAGATTCCATCTAAATATTAGGAAGAACTTCTTGACTGTCAGAGCTATTCAACTGTGGAATATATTGCTTTGGAGGGTGGTGATTCTCCTTCTCTGGAAACTGGATGATCATCTTGGGAGTGCTTTTGTTATGTATTCCTGCATGACGGGGGATTGGAGTAAAAGACCCTTTTGGTTCCTTCCAACTCTGTGATTCTGTGATTTTATAGCTGACCATAGTAGATAAAATCCTACATGAGGCTGGCAGCATTCTTCCGAATTCTTTCTCCTTCTACCTCAGTGCAATCAACCTCTTCAATGCTGGAATGCAGGATAAGAAAGTAGATGTTGTCTTCCTCCATATTCAGCAAGTACAAGTACATACACTGGAGACTTGAGAGTACAGCCTTGATTCCATTCTCCTCGCTGCAGCTAGGCATTGCCCGAGTATTCCCTACTCTATCTGGCCTCAAATCAGCTGTGGGGGCATGCTCTGGCATTGAAAAGGTCAGCTGGATTTCCATTTGCCTTTCTTCACACCTCCAGCCCCAGTAGGCTTCATGAGGGAGCTCATACCCTTTTTGAGGTGCATGTTGGTGTCTGTGTTGTGTTGGTGATCTTTATCCTTTTCTATCTTACCTTTTCTAGTACCTGGCTACTTAAAGGCAGCCGGGAAGGGAATTGAAATGCAGACCAAAGGGCCTCTTTCTCACCTCAGGCCTCTGTCTGTTTCTAGAGAGTGAGTCGCATGATGCACCCTGTTTGTTATCTTTCCCTTGAGGTTGCAAGTTTGAGGTGAACAATATATCTCAATTCTCTCAATATGTACTCTGTAGTGAACTGTTCAGTGATGCGATTGAAATACTCAGGTTTGAGATCCTGTGTCTCTAATTCCCCAATCTATCTTGTCCAGTACATGTAACTTTTCCCTGTATTCCCCAATCCAATTTGTATTCAGAGTTATTAACATACAGAGTTTATTTCCTGAGGGAATACACTGCCCTCCTTCTTGCTGCTAGGCCTTATCTCCATAGCAACTGGCTTGAGCTTTCTGGCTAAGAATTCTAAAGGCCTGTCTCTGAACAGCCAACCCCAGGATTCCATAGAATCTTCACAGCCAGCCAATCATATGAGGTCTTCTCACCTCATACAGCCGATCATATGAGGTCTTCCCCTGTCTGACACAGACAAACCCACAAAGTCACAGACAAACTTTGACTTTTATATAGTAGATCAAGGATTTCACAAGCCTGAATTCTACCCACACCTGTAATATAGGATACAAAGAAAGTGTGATAAAGAAAAGCAACTGTTTGTAGGACAAATATATAGCGGTCACTAAAGCAGACTTAATGAAGAAATTTAACAAATTGGAAGCTTTGCATTAAAAAAAATCAGGAATTAAAGGCTACTGATCGTAATAAAATACGCAAAGCAGCAGTTTATAGAAAAAAACCTAGAAATTTGTCAATCACATATCTAGATTGTTAGCAAAGAGAGAAAACTGGCAGGGAATTCTATCTCCTTCATTAAGGATGGAAATAGAGAATTGCTGTTCTTGGAGCAGGAGATAAATGAAGCATATGCCCAAGTCTGTGAAAACTTACACAGATATCTCCCTTATAGAGCCTACTGAGAGAAGGAAGGAGAAGCAACATGTGTCAAGGAAGAACATCAGGAGTCTCTAGAGCAGTCATCCTCAGGGCCTTGCTACATCTTGCATTTCTTGCTTACAGTTGTTAGGTCTTCCATGTTTGTTTATTAAAGTACACCCTATCTCAGACACAGAACTTGAAAACTTTTTTGCTGGCTGGGAGGTGCTGGGATTATAGTCTAAAAACATAGTTTTCCAAACTTTCCTTTTATGTTTAAAACATAAATGTAGTATTTGGAAAACACCTAGGGCTCTTTCACACTACAGCTTTATAGTGCTATTATTCCACTTTAACTGTCATGGTTCCATCCTATGAAATTTTGAGATTGGAAGTTAGGGAGGAGCATTTAGAATTTTCATCCAGAGAGCTCTTGGGCCTCAGTAAACTACAAACCCAAGAATTCCACAGGATGTTGCCATGGCAGTTAAAGTGAAATAATAGCGGTATAACAGTGTAGTATGATAGGGTCCCTAGTCTTTCCTAGTTAATCTGTATGGTAGGAAGAAATCTGATTTTACTTATAATTTCCTTTTTTAATTTCAAATTTAGTGATCATGATATCATATAGCATTCTTCTGGAAACTGCAAAGCATTTTAGAAGCTTTCAGTAACAAGAACAAAAAGTCTAGAATGAGCAAAAGTACCCCATATAGGCAAATTAACCTAGGAGCAATAGATTTAAATGCATGGATCTGAAAGCATGTTGTAATTGTTTTCAGCTGAAGAACATTCCAGAATGGAAGAGAACAGAGGTCTCACAAGGTGGAAAAACTGCAAATAACTTCTCCTTGCGATCTCCCTCCCATTCCCTTCTGGGGCTGCCCCCTCCTGTTCCCTTGCCTTTGTTCTGGCATGCAAGCCTTCTTTCTCTGCTGCAGCCAGAGGCAAAGGAATGGGAGGAGGAGCTCTGGAGGGAGAAGAAAGATGTTCAGGTGCCTTTCCCCCCCATTCCCTTGCCTTTTTGTCTTGGCGTAAGTTCTCAGCACCAGAGCCAAAGGGAAGGGAGTGGGAGGGGGGAGTTTCCAAAGGGAGAAAGGAGGCACATGTACCTTCCCCTCATTCCCTTGCCTTTTGCCATGGTGCATGTTCTCAGCAGTGGGGTCAGAGGCAAGGGAATGGGAGAGAAAGCTCTGAAGCTGAAAAGTAAGGTGCGCATGTGCCCCCGCTCCCCCACTCCCTTTCCTTTTGCTTGAGTGTGCTTGTCGTCCTTCTCTGCACCTGGCACAGTGCAAGGGAATGGGAGGAGAATGAGGGGAAGGCATGCACGAACCTCACAAATAATCAAATTCCTGGAGGTCAAACCCATATTCTTTAGAATGTCTTCATGGTCTAACTGATCATACTGCCAAGAAGTACCGGGTTCTAATACTGTACACTCTGTATGAAGGTGTCAGATCAGCTTTGCTTTCCCTGCTGTGACATCCTAATGCCATGCTAATGACATGTAGTGTTTTAAGGTTTGCTCTCGTATAACACCTTGTAACTCACCATGCAGTTCCATACCAAGTTGATTGCTGTTTACTGCCGTGTAATACATGTAGTGCTTTGCTGCTTGATGCCATGTAAAAGGGGCTGGAAGGGAATAAATGAAAGTGAATGGGGAAACCAATGTTTTGAGAACAAGGCTATGTTGATATAATGAACTTTGGTAAGAAGAAGAACAAAAGCGAACACCAGGTCAGGATGCTGGCAGGCAGGGAGCCAGCCTGGGCAAAGGTGTTGTTTTAATTAGCTGGCAAATAAGGGCTTTGTGTGTGCAAATTTGCAATGTAACTACGTATAAGACACTGTAATTTCAATAGAGCTTTCTATCTTGATGATTTCCAGGATGTGCACATGTTTGTTTCTCGAATAAAGCTTTGGAAGCTTTTGAGCCTATTTTCTGGGACTGGAGTTATCATATACATGACATTTTGCCAAGACTCCCGCTTTGCACCTGAACTCTGAGATAACCTTACTAGTTGCAAGATGCAGAGCAAAGCTTGCTCCTGCCTAATGTCCCTAAAGCAGAGAAACTAGTTGATGATGCGATGTTTGGAAGATGTACTGGACTGGTCAGAGGCTACTAAAATACAGTACTTTCAAGAGGACCTGAAGCCAGAGACCCTGAAATGGGCTGTTGTTTGAGACAATCTTGACACCTTGATGGGTTGGATGTTGCTAGCTGGTAAGCTTGAGACCCTGAGATAAAGTATGCTAGGCAGAAGCAGGATACCCCCAAAAAACCTATAGCCAAGAGTGAACGCAGCAGAGAAGCAGGGTGAAGGACTGGCATCCAGTGAGCAGGAGGGATACGTGAGACAAGGGCTGTGTCTGTGATGTGGCCAAGAGAGGCACTAAGTTGCCAATTAGCCAGACAAACCTAAAAGCCCCAGCAGAAGTGGACTGAAAGAGAACAAAAGCAAGGTCCCCAGAAGCCCATCTACCCTGGTGCTGACAATGGAGGAGGCACAGTACGGTGCAGCCCCCCATCAGGGGGAGAGAGAGCACTGAGGCAACTAAGGAGACTGACAAGGAGCTGGTGGGAAATGAGCCCAGCCTGTTCTGAGCACCAAAGGGCAGGCGGCTTCTCCCAGGTGCAATAAGATTGGTGAGTGGGAACATTAAACCAATTTTTGTTCCAGTCAAGTTGAGATACCTGGCGGGGGAAGTAGCATGGATCTAATGGCCATTGTGGACTTGGAAGTGTATACATTGTTTAATGAACCCCACAATTGTGGTGGACATAAGGTTACAGCTAGAGGAATTAACCCCCTGACAACTTTGTCCAAAGGGGCAATAGTGGAATGAAAAAGGGTTGTAAAGTGGCAAGTCAGAGATCAGACCTCAGTTTGAAAAAAAGATTTTCTTTATTATTTCTTCTTGCTAGCAAGCAGCACCGGTCAGGATCACTCCCAAAGAAACTGGCCCCGCCTCTTAGATTGTTCAAGCCTTTATACATTCCAACAGACATGTCATACAAGCGGCATAAGTTTCATTTTTTCCCATACAATGAACAATGAGCTGTTCTGCTATGCGCGTTGAAATGTTTCAACTTACTGGTTACATTTCTACAGCAAAGGGAAAATAAGATTACAATTCAGCGTTTACAGAGTTCTATTGTTTTCATCAAGCACAGAGAGAGGCCACTTTTGCAAAGACAGTTTTCTGCTTTTTCTCGCTCCTTGTGGTCATCGGGCCTGACCCACTTCAGTTGTTGAGACATTAGACTTCCCCTGTTTTTTGGGGTGTGGAGGACCATTGGGAACTGATACAATTTTGTTGCCCCCCACAGTTAATTATGTGAGATGCTGAGACTAAACTGACTCTGCTTCCAAAATCCTCAAATGAAGTGGCAGCCTGGAACTGTATGTTTCCCCTTGGGAGGGTTCTGAGGGCACACATGGGCAAACTGTCACCCAAACAGCTTGAAGTTGGGCTGCAAGAGGCAAAGGACAAACACTGCCACTGAGTAGATGAGGAGAGTGAATAATTTCAAATTATCCAAAATTATCATTATCATTTTGGATAATTGCTAGATTCTGGAACAGAAATATTATTCATTGTAATTGTAGCAATTTTTTCTTGTAAAGAAAAGTTTAGTTTATTCCATTTTTAAGATCTCCTTTTATCCTATTCCAAGCTAATTACAGTTATTATAAAATAAATCAGCATTTTTCTTTGTTATTGTTATTCGAAGATATTTAACTTTCTTTTCTACCTTAAATTTCATATCTCTTAACATTTCCGATTCTTGTTTATTGATTTTTTTCATGATCACAACGGTTTTATCATTATTCACTTGGAAATCTGCAAACTTTCCTTATTCGTATAATATCTCCATCAGTTTCCCCAATTTCTTTTAGGATCCTGTAATAAAAATACTAAGCTGTCTACAATTGCTCTCAGTTTAAATCTTTGTCCTTTAATTTCAATTCCTTTTATGTCTGTATCTTTCCTTATTTGCATATTAAAATTTTGCTACTAGACAACCTTGTCTTGTTTTTTTAATCGATCTTTATTGGGTCTAGTCCCTCCCCCCCCGTTGATTACTATCTGAGCTGTTTGGTCTTTACATATATTCTTGATCCAATTTATGTGATATTCACCTAAATTTATTTTATTTAATGTTTCTAGTAAGAATACCCTATTGACATTGTCAACACCATCCACAAATATCATTGCATTTTCTGTGAATTATATTTTTTTGTAATATTCTACAACTTTTAGTAATATTCTGATGTTATCCTTTAACTGACATTTCAGAAGGAATCCACATTGGATCCAGATCACCATGGATCCAGTCTTTTAAAATTCTTTTTAACCTTTCTACCAAGATTGTGGCAATGTCTAATAATCCACATTTAATTAAGATATTGACCTAAAATTCTTAATATCGAACTAGTCTTCCTTTTTTGAGGATGAGTGTAATTTTTGCCACTCCCAGTGACAATGGTCTATTCTGATTTTCTTATATCATTTAACATTAAGAAGTGGAAGTGCTAACTCTTCTCTGAGTGTTTTGTAATAAAGAGCTGAGAAAGTTTTTGAAGATTGGGAAAAGGTCTGGAAAAAATTGTTCTAAATTCCATTGATCATACATCTTGCAACAGAACTCATTAAAATGTGGTACAGGTGGTATTTTCCTCCTGTGAGAATTGCCTAGGTGTTTAAAAATGGTAGGAATCGATGCTGGAAATATGACAGAGAAATAGGTACCCTTTCCCATCAGTTGTGGGGATGTCTGAAGGTTAAAGGATTCTGGAGACTGATATGTTCCAAAGTGCAAGAAAATATTGCAGATGAAAATTGATTTAAAACCAGGATTCTTTCTGCTGGGCATGTTCCAGTTGGTTAAGAATGTGGAAGGGAAATTAGGAAGACTGATCTGGCATATGGTAACAGCAGCAAGAATAATTCTTGCCAGATATTGGAAAAAAGATTCTATACCAACTGTGACAGAATGGATGGAGAAGTTGGTAGAAGTTGCCGAAATAGATAAACTTACCTGTATGATAGAGGACAAACCATATAGTAAATTTCTTAAGATTTGGCAGCTGTTAATGGAATATCTACAGATTAATTCAGGGTCAGCTCATGATTTAAGAGGGAAAATTGGTTGAAAACTAGACCAGAATCCATAAGCGGGAATTTTAAGAGTTTGGGAGTTGGTAAAGGTGTTTGCATACAGAGGGGGTTTTTTGGTAACTGTGAGATTAAGAAAATTCTCTCTCTTTTTTTTTAAATTGATCTTTATTGGCATTTATATACATTTAGGACAACAAGAAAAAAAAACAAAAACAGACAGACAAATAACACCACAATCAACTCAAGACATATTATACTATATCTTGCATTAAATATCGCAACCGATATAATATTTTAACATCTAAAATACATATAACACCTATCACTTACAAAGTCTATACCTTTCCGACACCAGATATAATTGGACAGAGTTGTAGCCAAAAACAAAACAAAACATTATTTTGCCGCATTTTCTAACTTCCTTTAGCTAATTTTGATATATCTAGCTAAACGTAAGATCTTTTCTTTCTTCTGTATCTTTCCCATATTTTACATTTATACCTGCATTCATATCATCATACTAGATCAAAAATCTAGTTTCTTTCCTATCTTATTTCTTTCTTCCCCTACAATTTCCTATCCATGTTATCTCTTCGTTTATATGATAAAGTAGAAACAGCGGTCATGGACAATTTTGCTGAAAAATTCTGATAGACAGTGACTGAGCTCTAAACCTCCTTATGTATAAAAGGGTTTTGGTTCTTAAACTGAAGAAGAACTATTTATTAAATCAAACAGACTTGAGATATGAAAATATCTTATTCCAATTTTCTTCCTGAGTGCTTGTGTTATATGCTACTTCCCATTTTAGCTGTAAAGTTAAGCAATCTAGTGTGGCATATTCTAATATTTTTCTGTACCAATCATCAAGTTTTGGTATATTATTGTTTTTCCACCTCTTGACAAACACTACTCTTGCCGCCATAATTAGATATAGAAATATCCTCCCATATTTTTTCCTAGTATAATCATTCAATTGGTGTAACATATTTAATAGAAAGAATTCCGGAGTTAGTGGAATTTGAACCATAAATAGTTTAGAGATTTCCAAATGTATTTCTTTCCAATATTGTTTGGTAAGCGGACATTGCCACCATAAATGGAAAAATGTATCTATTGATTGTTTACATTTCCAACAGATATTAGAATGAGATTTATAAATTTTTGACAGTTTGTCCGGGTCCATGTACCATCGATTGAACATTTTGATATAGTTTTCTTTTAAACTTTGTGCACATGTGAATTTCATTGTAATTTGCCAGCTATTTTCCCAATTTCCCAACTTTATTTCTCTGCCTAAATTTCTGGCCCACTTGATCATGATCAGGAGGTAAAATTCTCTTTTGTATATACATTGATTGATTGATTGATTGCATATACATTGCATATATAATGATTGCATGTATACTGATTGTCATTTGAATACTGTTTAGTGATTATTGAGTGACTATTTCGTAAATACGGTACATTGAATTCTACATAAGCTTGAAGTTATTAATGTTATATGTGATAGTCTCTAAATTTCTAAATTCTAAATTGATATTTTCTGAATTCTCAATTTGATTATAGCAGAAAATTTCCTGATTTTTGTATTTATTTGAGAAGAATGAGAATTTCAAAGATATCTACTTTTTTGTTTGGAGCATGGCTTGATCGAGTTGTTTTTACACCAGAGGGAGAGGTCTTTTAATGCTAATTGTTCATTGTAAATGTAGATTTTCTAGACTCAAAGGTTGGTCTAAAAAGTGTATCCGTTAATAGATGAGTCTAAGCAGGTAAGATTATATGTTGTTTAGGAACTGTTTGTTGCCCCCCCAACCCACGAAATGAAGAGACCACATACAGGGCTTGGGTTGAACTAGGGCAATTTATTAATATATGCCTAATTAACATAAAGTTGGAGGTGAACTTGACCTTGAACTTGGGCTTGAATTTAAATTGACCATGAACTTGAACTTAGATTTATGACCTGAGAAGGGGGGTCAACAGCACGGGTAGGCTAAGGCAAGGGTCAGCTCCCGACCTCTTCCCTAGCCCTCTTTGAGCGAGATACCGGGCCCCAAAGCCAACCCATGAGGGTGGATTAAAACTTTGGCCAACCCTTTTCTGGAAGGCAAGCCCACAAACTGCAGCCCCCCCGTCTCATGACGGTAGAGGCGAGTCCCGGGTCCGCCTCAAGGATAGCATTTATCCTACACCAAAGGGTGCCATAGGTACTCACCAAAACCCTTAGACCCCCCCACCAGCCATGGATAAGGGCAAGCGTCTGCTTAGTCCTTCCCCCCCCAACTCCCACTCAGGATAGCTTCAAGCCCCTTTGCAAATCCCGCAGAAGGATTTCATTGCCCTGGATGACAAGTGCCCTATCAGGCCTGTACAGGTCAAGTTTATCAAATACAGTGTCACAGTGAGGAACATAATGACCCAAGCTCTGTCTCAAAGCATTGGAAATTTCCCTGTTTGCTCACCTACAAGCGAGCTCCAAGGGTCGAGGATCCCCTCCCCCACCCCACACTTTTTTTTTAATTTTTAATTTCTTTATTTTTTCTTTCTTTCTTTATTTTTAATTCTTGTTTTTATTTTATATTATTTATTTATTTTAAATCATTGCAGACCAAGCAATGCAGATGCCAGGCCAAGTATTGAGAATAAGCCGCATATCATGAATGGCCTATATGATCAAGGCCTTTCCTTTTAAAAGCCCAAGGTCATTACCACCCAGGTGAATCACCAACACATCGGCAGAGGCCCCAGCACTCCCCAAACAGTGGAAGCAACAAGCCATGCCAGCAAATGCCACTCTTGCCAATCTGTTGGAGCAAGGCTCAGTCACCAAATCCCAAATGCATGCCAAAATGGTCATCACGAGCCTGCCACTAGCCCAAAAGATGAAACTGTGACCACAGATCAGCACTTACCTCCTCCCAGCCAGAACAGAATGATCTGAAACGAAACCAAACATATTGTAACTGGTGAGTCGGCCTGACATAGTGCCGGTATGCCGTGGACTTCCATCTCCCAATGTCGTCAGTATTCATGCCATCAAAGCTGCAGGGAGGCTCTGCCTGTGTGAAATGAATTTGTATCAAATTTAGTACCTTGTAGGCCTAGAAAGGTCGAAGCCCTCCCCACTTTTTTTTTTTTTTTTTGTGGTGTGATGGCCCAGAATTGGTACCTAGTGAGCAGGGTTGTATCAGCATGACAAAACAGGGGCCTCGAATGTGTCCCCCGGCTGACTACATAAGCCCTCAGCGCCCCGACAGAGCATAAAGCAGCGTCAGAACATTAGTGCCATAAACCCCCATGCCCTGCCTGGCCTGATCAGTTTCCAATCTCTTTATGTGAAGACATAAATGCCGCTTGCCCCAGGTCAGGTCCTGAAACTGTAGGGCTCTGCCAGACCTGTCTCCCTTACTCTGAACAACCAACTCACTTACCCTTTGCACCAAAAATCACAGTGAGAGGTGCTGACCCCCCATGTCACCCAAACCCTTCAGAATGCTAGGAGAAAGTGGATGCCTGTCATCTCAGGCCATCCCTTTTTGCCTGACCCACCCTTCGATGAATTTACATATACTAAAATTGCTGGTGGGAACATGGAAGCCTCGTACCTTGAACCAAAAGGCCGAGGCGGACATGCGGTATCTACTGGATCACAGGTAGAGGCTTGCTTCCTTAAGGGACAAACAGAATTGCAAATGCGGTCCACCGGGAGTGGCCATGTGACCTGTAACCCTTTAGATTTCCGAAAGCCAGTGAAATCCCTAGAGGCCTTATTGTAGCTCTTTCTGGTGCTAGGCGCAATTTACCCACCAATGATCTGTGCTACCTCACCCTGCCAAGCTTCCACAGATCGAAGGGCATCGGTTCTGGGAGGATGGCAGCATCTGTGCCAACTCTCTGAAACGTTCCATCTGCATATGAGAGAGAAAATCAGCCAGGGAATTATCCACACCAGCAATGTGTACAGCTGTGAAGACTATGTTAAAACGGAAGCATTGAAGCACGGAAACCCACACCAAGCGCATGACGCGCTGTGACCTAGAGGAGAGAGCTAAACGCTCTGATCATGGCAAAGTTGTCACGCCAAAAGTGGACTGAGGCCTTTGCTAACCCATGTGCCAACTGTGGGGCCTGCTTCTGCCCGACTCTCAGGCCATCTCTGATTTTTTCAGCGCATCCCTGACCTTGATTTCCATTGAAGTCAGCCAGGAACTCCTGCCCCACTCCTAAATCCAATTTAATCCCTCTGGTAATCCTAATTTTGTGATGCGGCTTGGTGATGCCCTTCATGGGGTCGCACAGGCTCCGAAGGAATGCCCTGCCAGGTGCCACCACCCGGCCGGCAAAATTTGGGTGCGCATGAGCTCCTGAAATTCCTTAAGGGTAGCCTAGCGCCTACCTATGAAATAAGCCACTCTTGACCTGAGATCCTGAACTTTTGTTTGTTTGTTTGTGTGTATTTGTTTTTGTGGGGAAAAGAATTCTAATTACCCCACCAAACTAAACACCGAGGAGTGTAAAGACTAGAAGTGTGGTGGTAAAAGTGGAATAAAGGTATTTCCTTGTGCACTGTGCCTATACTTTAAAATGCTTCTCAATATTGGATTGGCCTTCCATGGATATAAGCTGTCAAGATTTCATAGTACATGCTCCTTCCCACTGTCCTGCATTCTCACCTGTAGTATTCTTGCCCATTTAAGCTGAACTCCAATTCAGAAACTGACTGTCCCTGAATGACAGCCTTAAACATTGGTTTGGGTGATGACAAATATTATCTGGAAGCATCCATTTCCTCCAGTTTTGTGTATTGAAATGCTGATTAGCTTTAAACCTGCTTCTTAACCCGAGCTGATCCAAATAGGGCAGAATATACCAGCCAAGGTGGTGGTGGGAACCTTACCATCTATCCAACAGTGCAGCATGATCAGGGATTACACATAGCATCATGATCAGTGCTGTCATGCTCCTGTGTTGAGCCAATGCAGAGCTGTTTTCACATAAATGTATTCGTGACCTTCCTTTCTAATCTACAAATTAAACCAGAATTCCTGAGTACCCCAATAATTAAGATGTCCATGAGGCTATGTGGTTAAATTAATGTGCCTTACTTTCTACTTGGTGCACTGCTAATGATGCCACTGCTACTGTTCTGTGAAGTAGTCTCAATAACTGGTGCTGTTTCAACTATAGTCACCTAGGGGCACTCAAAAAAGCTTTATTTGGCTTCCTTACAGAAAGCCCTTAGAAGGTTCAGGAGCCCTATGCCAGTTAGGCACTAAATATTGACACTGAAACTCTCCAAAGCTATGTGGCAATTTAGCATTTGGTTTGTACTGTTTATGTTGCCTTTAAACACGGGTGGTAAGACTTGAACTAGTAACCTTCTGTGTAGCAGGCATCCTTGCTGCCCCTAAGCCAGTTTGTCAGCGTAAGTTAGAACTTAATTATGCTTCAGACTGCCAATATTTTGGTGCCAGCCGCTCTTCACCTGTATCCCTTAGGCCTAGGGTCTTACTTTACCTATTTATTTGTTCGTCACATGTTTTGTGTGTGTGTGTGCGCCCGTGCATGCATACTGTCTCCCCTTCCTTCACTTCCTGCTACTAGCCGATTATAATGCATACCTTCGTGTTAATTAATTTCTCCCTCTAAGTATACCAGCATTTCATTCTACTATAGAGATTATTTGAACCTTTATGGATTCTTTTTTCTCAAAATATTCTTAAACCACATGGACAGGTAACTGACAACAAACAATGAGAAGGAGAAAGGAAAGGGAAGAAAATAAATAAATAAAAATAAATTAAAAATAAAGTCCCCAAGCAATAATAGAACAGAAAAACAGGGGAGCTAGCCCCTCCTCCCCACCAACACATACTTGACCAAGTTGGCTGTAAGCAGAAACCCCACCAAACAAAAGCCCAAAGCTGGGATCAACCCAGTACATTTGCTCTTTGTTCCAAGATTTTTCCACTGGGCCACTTTGACTGCTTGAGGGTTGGAAGACCTAAGTCATCAGTAACTTGATGGAGGGGAAAAGGAGGGGGGCGCCAAAAGTCTCACCCTCCACAAAGCCCCGCCCCCAACACCAGAAATGGGAAGGTGGAACAAAGCAACAAAGGTAGCCCCTCCCCCCCCTAACACATGCTTGACTAAGTTGGCTGTAACTAGCAACCCCACCAAACAAAAGTGGGAGGGAGAGCCCAAGGCTGGGATCCCCAGTACATTCACTCTTTGCTTAAAATCTTTCCACTGAGCCACCCTGACTACTTGAGGGTTTGAAGACCAAAGTCCTCAGTAACTCAATGGAGGGGGAAAGGGAGAGGGGAACCAAAAGTCTCACTCCCCTCCCCAAAGCCTCCACCCCCCCAAAACCAGAAATGGGGAGGGTGGAACGATTCGAACTTAAATCTTCAGTCTGGCTCTAAAGAGAGGAAAGAGTGATAGTGAAGAAGAAAACCTAGATTCCCTTACTTCCCTCTGAAGCCCCTCTGCTAGCAAACAAGCGTGGAGTAGGAGAATTTTTTCTTTTTCTTTTTCTTTTTTTGGGGGGGGACCCCAACAACTGCTCTCTCCAAATAGGTCCCCTGACGCCCTAGGGGCTGCCCAATGGGCTGCCTCCAACTTCTGCCGCCGCCACCGCCATGGCCCTCCCCAGGAGCAAGGGGGCCCACAGTACTCTGTCGCTGCAAAGGATCAGCCCAAGGAGGGGGAGCGAGGTGCAGACGAGCGGGGGAAAGAACGAGCGGGAGGCAGCTGCCACTGCTGGACAAAAACCCCCCCTCTGACGAGGAAAGTCCACCGCTGCCGCAGAAACCCCCCCCCTTGACGAGGATCAAATTCAGCCCAGGGAGGGGGAAAGAGGTGACAAAACAAAACAAAACCCTTGAACCTGGGGGGCCATGGAAGCGACCATCAGCTATTTCCTTTTGCTGCCGGTAACAAAGGCCTCTAGCCGCACCACATGGCTGGCTTTCCGGACCAGCAACAGCGCCCACCGTCAGCCTTGCCAGCAAACCAAAAGGCTGAGGGAGGGGCAGGAGCAGCCTTAAAGGGTCTGCAAACCCCGCCCCCTCCCCGTCACACAGTGATTACCTGTTCCCTTCTTCGTGGGGGGGGGGGCAAAGTTCGCCACTTGTGGTCACGTGGGCGGTGGGAGATGAATTATAGTAATTGTTTTGTGGAAGTGTAATGTGTTTGTCAATTCAATATGTATTACGTGGATGTGTGTTATGTGGAATTTTGTGTTTATATTGTGTCATATTCTCTTTTTTCCCCTGTTTTATTTTAATAAAAATAATTTTTAAAAAAGAGCTGAGAAAGTATCAGGTCCTGGAGCCCTCCCAATCTTCATTTTTTAATGGCTTCTCTTGCTTCACTCATTGAGATTTTTTGATTCAACTTTTTTTTTGCAGAGGTGTTTCTGAAATCATTGGAATCTCCTCATTTTCTAAATACTGGAGTAACTTATAATAATCCTCATTCTTTTTTCTTGAAATAATCTAGAATAGTATTCATTTTGTTTCATAATAGCTCATTTTTCTTTATTTTCAATATTAAGTTTTCTTTTTTCGTTATATGAGAACTGTTTTCCAGGCTTGTTAGTATGTTCAAAATGCCATTGCGTCATAAATTTTAGTTGTGATTCTATGTCAGTCATTTGTAATTATAATTGTTTTTGCAAGACTTTTATTTTATTTTCAAATGATGTATTTTTGGGGATCGCTTTTTAATTCCTCTTCTTTTTTTCTGAATTTCTTCCGTAATTACTTTTTCTTTCTCCTTTTTCTTACCTACTATATTTTGAGGGATTAAAAAAGCTTGTATCCTACATTACTTCCGTTGGTACACCTTTGTTCATTTTGTATTTAAAATAACTGTTAAGTGCTTGTTTAGCTTTGGCTACTATCTAATTTTTCTAAGCAGTGTATTCCTTAATTTCCATGAATATTCTTGTTTTTTTTTTATTGTGATCCAAAACCCAATCAATTGGATTGTGGTCCATAATCATAATGTTCAAAATCTTCATATTTCCAATTCTCTTCAACATTCTTTTTGAAACTACAAATATGTTGATTCTAGACCATCATTGATGCCTAAGTAAAATGTAAAGTCTTTACTATTTCCATATTTCTGTCTTCATACGTCAGCTAGTGTTAGGTTATCTGATACTCTGAAGAAATTTTAGGCAATTTGGATTGGTTCTTATACTTTACACTGCGAGGAATATTTCTGTCTAGTCTTGGATCTATTACTTTGTTCCAATCATCCATCCATATCATTTCATCATAGTCCAATCTTGTAGATTTCTTCATAAATTCATTAAAGAAGGTATATTTATTTTTATATTTTTTTTCATGTGTTGCATAAATCCCATTTAACAGCATTTTTGAATTCAATATTTGTAATTGAACCTCTGTGTACTGAGCTTTTGAGACTTTACATATTTTTGGCTCAATATTAGCTATTAATATCTATTACTATTCCTCTTTTCTTTTTGGTGTTGCATGAAGCAAAGTTATTTTCTAATTTAAGATTCTGTAAATATTCCTGACCTTGTTCTCTTATTTGAGTTTCTTCTGTACAAATAACATCTAATCTTTGT
>CAOKZL010003929.1:0-59901 GCA_948472985.1 Iguana delicatissima
CTATCCGCATGGGGTGTCAGAATCAGTGAGAGCTCTTCGCTGTTCTGGCAATCACGGCGCCATTGAAACCTGGAAGTCCCCCTAAATTTACATTTATACATTTTAAGTTAGTTACAATAATTGGTCCTGGACTTTACACGTTTATATTTATACATTGAAACACTGGAAACAAAATAAGATACTGGTTATAGAACCCAAGATTTATTGTTTCCTCCCATGTTTTGGGGAATGTAAACCTATTTGCCAAGATCCACTTTCACTGTTAAATGCACAGAATTTGGTATTTGTATTGTTTTTTGCCTTTACTTCATTTCAGCTTTTATATCCCTTCAGCTATCAGACTTCATTTTTTTGTCATGCCCTGCTCTCATGGTATGCTGGTAAAGGATAGTGGGTACTGTGGTCTAGCAGTTGTGGAGATTGGCTAAAGCAGACTTCCCCAATCCAGCAATCAAAATGTTTTGGCTCTGTTTCTCTGGTAGGATCTAATTTAGTGTATAAATCTAAAAGACCAAAACCTTTGTAGAGATGTGTTCCACTTAGACCAGCATAGTCTATGAATTTTGTTAAACTATTGCCACTACTATGCTTCAAAGTGAGATGAAGATTTGCAGCTTGCCTGTATTATTGTTCTCAGTTTCAGATGATCAGTGTTTCCCCAGGGAAGACACAGAAGCCACTTCTACTGCAGTCCTGTGGAAGGAACAGCAGGTTGTTGACTGTAAAGGCTACAGGGACAGACTGAAAAGAGTGAAAGAAGGAAAAAAGGGAAATACTAACTTGGTAACAGCATTTTTTCCTTCTGTTTCCTATCTACTTTGCTTGTTTATAACATTTGTACCCTGTTGTGCAACTGGAAGGACTCTCAGGGTGGCTTACATATCAGTAAAGGCAACCAAGATAACCTTTACCCTCAGGCTTGCACTCTTAAGACAGGGGCCATTTCTGCACTACACTCTTATAGTGCGATTATTCCACTTTCAAAATCCTATGGTATCCTGAGGTTTGCAGTTTTTGGAGGGGCTGGCTGGCCCCTCCCTAAACTGCAAAACCCAGAATTTCATAGGATGTTGAAATTGGAATAATTGTGCTATAAGAGTGTAGTGCAGAAATGGCCAGTGATGGGAATCATGTGGCCCCCCCGGTGTTGTTCAACTGTATATTTCAACAGCCTTAGTCAGCAAAGCTAATGGTGAGTGCTGGGATCGGAAGTCAGGCAACACCTAGAGATCTGCATTATTCCCACTCCTACTCTAAGAAGACATAGTATGAAAAGGATAGGGAGAGAAAACATTGCTGCCCTCCGTAACAGATTTATTTTAATTTCATAGATTAGCACTTGAGTTGGACTCCTCAGCTACAGAAAAGTGCTAGTATATAATCTTTCCCTTTAGCATAATTATTTATCTTTAAGAAGTGTTTGAATGAAAGTTATATTTGTTGTTTTGGAGTATCAAAGCTATAATGCATTTTAATAGTCATTGAAATTGCTGCTGTGGGATATTTTTCTCACTAATGCATAGCAGGGAAGCTTCAGTGAGAAATTGTTTTTAAAAAATGAGAGAGCAACTGCAGAATAAACCATTGGTCTGTTAAAATGAAATGGCCTTGGCATTGCAGTCACCTTCAAGAAACTGGAAAATAAGAATACTCTGGTCACTGCAGTTATTCCTTCTGTTTCCCCACTCCACCTGAGTGTCTTCTACTGGTTTCTGACCTGCTTTGAAATAAAGATTATAGAGCTTTCTGGTGGCTTATCATGGATCAGTTGCCTTAATATATCAAAGCTGAGTTAAAATAGAAGAAACCAAACAGAAGAGGGCTGAAGCAGGCAGTAGGAGACATAAGAAAAGAGTAATGTTTCAGTAACCTTGAGTGATTTAGAGTATATGGCAAAAGATCATATGCTGAAGGTTTGGAAAACAAAGTTAGACTAGTTTGGCAGGTTAACAGAAAGTGTCTCAGGTGAGCTTGAGGTATGAGGAGGAAAGAGCTTGTATATGGGTGTCAAAAGGCTGGCTTGGAGGCCTACTGAAACCTAAAGAGTAAATAAATGAGCTGTTAAAGGTGGGGAGGGCTCTATAACTACTTCGCTTCCGTAAAAAAAAGAATCACTGAGTAATACTACTTCTGTTCATGGTCATTGGAATAGTGGACCCAGCAGAAATGAGCTAACTTCCATTTATGGTCTTCTTGACAGTTGCCCTGGGGTCTCAGGTTAGGGCCTTCTTGATGGCTGCTTCAAAGCTCTGGAACTTTTTGGAGGGGGGCTAAGATGGCTTTTCCTTGTTTTTCTGTTGGCAGGCAGACTTTTTTTTTATTCTGACAGGCTTTTTGAGAAATGAATGTATTTAAAAAAAGACTTTTAACAGAGTGCTGTACTGGTTTTAATTGCATTGTTTTTTAATCTGCTTTTTATCATTTTAATTATGTTTCCAATTGTTTTAAATATTATTATTGATAGTTTAATTCCTTTCTAATGTTGGCTTTTTCTGTGTTTTAACTGTATTGTGCAAGGTCTGAAAATTATCTTTATAATTTCAATTATATATAGAATTGAAATTGTAAAGATAATTTTGGCCACCATGTTTTTGTTTTAATTTGAAAGCTGCCTTGAGAAAAGGGCAGGGCATGAATAAAATAATGATGATAGTAATTACTCCCCACCTCACAATCTGAGGAGATAGGGCCAAAATATTTTTCTGATTGTATCTAGGAGGAAGAAATCTCTTCTGGGATGAAATTCAGTGCCTAGGGTAGGAGAAGCACCAGAACCCCCACCATCTGCTTGCTCTCCATGGTATCTCTGTTCCTGCACCACAGGGCTTCTTCCTTTAACAGCTTCCAGTCATCCATACCATGAAAACCTCAACTGGTAGAAAAAGAATGTGCAGCAGCTGTCTGACACAACAGGGATCCAATGCACCAAGAATTCTGTGACCCATTTTGCCCACTGCCGCTCTGGCAGTTCACCCATTCCTTCCTCTCATCTTTGTCGTCACCCTTTCTTGAGCATTAATGCTAGACAGATTATTGGCTTCAGCTGTCTCACAAGAAGTTAAATTCTAAGCACAGCACTCACTCTAACCCATTCTGTGAGCCCTTTGCATAACTCCACTTAGCCCATGGTAGGAAGACATTTGCTACCCTTTTGGCAAGTTCTTGGAATTTACTTCCTCCAACTCTTATACACTCTAATTTCACTCCATTCCTAAGGGCAGATTTCCCTGTACAGCTGGCCAAAAGTGTTTGGTCTGATGGGTACCAGAATTATCGACACCATTGAGCATGTTTTCCATGTCAGGGCTTGAGATGACTACCCATGTGGAAAGTTGCCTAGAGTGCCCAAAAGAATTGGATCCAGTGGGCAATATTGTACTTCAGCTTTGTCAGCAAATATTTTAAATTGAAAAGATTCAAGATGGAAAGATTGAAATCAATAGCTGATTTCCTGGCCTTTATAGATTTCAGTGAAACCCAGTATTATCAATATAGGATCCTGCTCTTTAGTTTTTCTCAATTCCCAGTGTTCACCAAATTTCTATTGCCCTTGGAAGGTCATTTAATATCCTCAGAAGTACATTTCTACTCCAGTGTGGACAAACTGTTCCTCAGACTGTTGTCAGGGGAATGCTGAGGTACACAAGCATCATCATTACTTGTCTGTGCCACCACAGTTTGCTTGTGAACAAGGACAAGAGCTCACGCATGCTGAGACAGTCTCCCTCACCTTGGGTAATGATCAACACAGCCAAATCCCCCGTGAGAGAATTTTTCTCTCACAGGATTTTTGGGTCAAATGTTTTCTCTCAGTTCAGCACATCTTTGTGTGAAAAAGATGCTGCTTTTATGTCTGGCCCTTTCCTGGGTTTGAAGATCTTGGCTATTGAGTTGGTGCCCTGGATATGCTTTCTTTCTTGCTCCCTCTTGCTACCATCACCCAGTGCAATCTGGAACTCTGAGATTGTCTTGTGGGCCCCAACTCCAGTTCTAGGGTCCTTCCGCTGATGAAGTGACAAGAGAGTCCCCATTTGTAAACCAATTAGAGCACAGATCACAGCTGATATCAGCCTGTCAAAGTGGAGCCTGCTGCTGGGGGTCACGTACCTTGGAGAGAGAACACTTCAAGTTGATCAGTTTGCTCAGATTCATGACAGCCTGCCCAGGCTTTCTGTTCCTTGCCTCATTTGTGTCAGCAAAAAACGTGCTGCTTTACACGAGAAACTTCACTGAGAAATTTAAACTCATCCAGCAGAGCAGTTCTGATTTGATGCTCTCCAATCAGAGATAAATCTCCTCTGTTGGACAGAGATTCATTTGTTGACACATCTAGATATGTGAAAAGGAAATACAGAGGAGGCCAATTTGTTAAGTAGGAGGTGAGAAACTGCAGCAACAGGCAAGTCCTGGGGTTCTACGCTAGGTATCTGAACCCTTATGCAGATATTGAGGATGCCTTGCTGTCTCAATATGGCCACCAGAGCTTCTCTATATCGTTTCTCCTCCTCATAAAAGTGCTACAGAAGGAACAGGCCTTGAGAGCTAAAATGATTACAGTTACATCCAGGTAGCATATCCACATTGACTTCAGTGGTCATGGTTTTTAGTTCTGCAGCAGCTTAGCATCTCCCCTCCATGGATACTGCTGACTTATCTGGATCTGCTGACCCAGGTGGTCACACGAGTCACCCCGTCTACCTTCATCAGGCATTGTAGGATGGAATAGTATGCTTTGGCTGAAGTGTTGTTTGGCTGCTCATATTCTATTAAGTCACCTACTCCTTCCATAGGTAGTGCTCTTTTATAGTCCGTTGTGTCTGCCCCTCCACTGACCAAGAGTGGAATGTTGAACAGCATGATGTCTTTCTGATCAGTAGAAAGTGGACTGGGAGTCCCACGTGTTCTTTGCTTTTTCGTCTGTGAATAAGGACAAGGGCTATTCCAGTTTCCAAGTTTGCTTGGTAGACCATTTAGTTACAGCCTCTCTGTGTTTCTTCCATGTCCTTTGTTGTTCTGATGCACATGATTTTCTTTGAGCTACAGCTGGCTCTACCACTGAAATCAACCTCTTTGACTATAAGGGAGCGTCCTTCCCCTGTATGAAACTAGAAAAAAGTTTTGTCCCTGCCTCCTCAGATTGGCAGTTAACCCGTTTCCACTATGTCCACTCTCTACTGACTAGACTGGTAGGTCCAGTTTTCCATTTTGTCTCCCTGAGTGCGAGCATCTAATAAGAAGGAAAGCAAATGTCTTTCATGATCTGCTGTACCTTATTATTCACTCCCATTACTCTGAGTAGAGTATTAACTGTTCTAGGCTACTGCTTATAACCAAAGTTTCTTTGCAGATCCATAAAATGTGTCTGTCTCAGCATGCAAGAGAGAGTGTGCAGTTCTGTGACAAGAAATATTAAAGTGTTCTTTGGCTAAAAAAACCCAACTTTGTGAACACAGGGTCCTAATGGGAAAATGCTACTGGGCTGAATGCAACTACCTCTAGGCTTCCAATTATATCTGTGTGTCCTTTGACAGGGTGAGAGCTCTAACTTGCCAGTGGAAAATGGAACTAACAAAAGGTACTCCCTGAGAAGAAACAGTTCCAATAAAGCTGTTGTCCTTGAAGTTGGTAAGCATCTGAGTAAACTGCTTCATTTCGACTAACTGTGGCCTTACAGTAATTCTTCTGTCCTATATCTTCTACTGTTGAGGTGATCATCCAGACAGGGTCTTACTGCCTGTAACTCATTTTGTGTGTTGTGGTCTTTAACCACCCTTTTTCCCGAGTAGCCCTACCTTACACCCTTGAGGCTTATAACAGTTTTGTCACTGTGTAAAGAAAATGGAAAATCTTGGTATATCTTTGCAGAAGTTTTGCTTTACTGTCTTAGCTTGCAGCGAAGTCAGTATGCATAGATGAACAGTAATTTGAACTTCAGTCTACCACATCCAAGCCCAGCATTCTAGTCATTATGCTGCACTGGCTTTTAATTTGTTGTCTGTGGCTATTCTGTGAGCTTGTTATCTTACTTGAATTCCCATCCAGTCCTGTCTGTTAGGCTGCTCCCTCCCATCCTTAAGCTGATTTGATTTTCCTTCTGTAGTTCACATTCTGTACCATTCTTGCCTTTTTTGATCCCTGATCAAGTGTACTGTTTACATTTCTTTAAGCTCCCTGTCACCAGATGTCCTTCATTTAAATATTGTTTACAGCACAATTGCTGGTCTGGTCAATTTGAATTTGATGGAATAGTAGAGCGGGGAAAAAGGCTATACTCTGAAAATGAAGGATACTTGTGACCTTACTGGATCTCTAGTCAGAATGTGCTAATTGAGGCTTTTGAACTCCCTTTCTGTCAGGAATTCTAACTGCAAACCTTGTTCATTTAAGGATCAGACTCATCTGAAGATGCCTATAAGAAGACAGCTACAGTCAAGTGGTAAATGGAGCTATCACTTCATGTTTGTAGTGTTTATTATTTTCTTTGTTGTATCTTTGGGGAAATCATATAAAGAGACAAACTCTTTAGTATTACTAGTGGTCCTTTAGATTAGTGAAGTGCAGAGTAAGGAGAGGGAAATCTCTAGAGCAGTGGTTCTCAACCTGTGGGTCCCCAGATGTTTTTGAACTTCAGCTCCCAGAAGCCCTGAGCACTGACCATAGTGGCTGGGGCTTCTGGGAGCTGAAGTCCAAAACATCTGGGGACCCACAGGTTGAGAACCACTGCTCTAGAGGAAGTCTAAGGTGAACGACATCCTACAGAAATAAGTGTTCTGAAGAAGAATGAAAGACTGCTTTATGTGATCCTTCTTGCTGAGTTTTAAGCTTCTGCATGAAATGTCCAGTTCTCCTTCACTTCACTTCCCTGGGCTGTTCATGAAAATGTGGAAGAAGAGGACAGGAATGTTGGGTAGTATTGCTTAAGAAGTGTGATTTCACTGGAGGGCCACCAGCTCCAGATCTTTATGAACTTCAGCCTCAAGAAACTTGAGCTCATATATGAAGGTAGAGACTTAATACTTCCATTCCTGGTTAGATACAAGCCAGCTTTATTTATTTGACTTGGCTTAATGTAAACTCAAATTTCTGTTTTGCTTCCCTAAATACCTGATAGTAACATCTAATACTGCAAAAGAAAACACATTCTACTATGATAAAGAGAAGACCCCAAAATGTATTAAGTTACAACTAACTGTAATCAAACCTTTCTCTAATTGTGATACCTATGATAGAGTAATTATTTTTGTTACTGTTCACATGGCATTTCTGTTGGAAGTTAAACTTTGCCAAATGTGCAAGCTTCCCCCAGATCCCTAGGACTAACTTATGGAGATGGTTGTCTTTGCTTTTCAGTTTTTGTCACTTAAGTAGGATGTTGAACTCATCCAAAACCCGTGGGACCATTCATGACTAACTTGTCCTGTTGATTTCAATGGGACTTAAATTCAACTGATTTAGCCTGGATCCCATTGTTCATAGTATGGCCTTAGGCAAACTGTTCTTTTTCAATCCCATCTTCAGAGTTTTTCAGTTATATTAAGAGGCTATAATGCTAATCAAAATATGCTCCACCCTGCAGTTATTGACTGGGATGCTGAGTAGGAAGATATCCTTGAGACGAAATAACACCAAAAGAAAGTCTGCATAGTATTGAATCAGGGGGCTAGAAAGAAGGATAATGGAGAAGGTAGAGGTGAGGGAGAGATGTAGAACTGAAGAAAGACGGGCTGAAGGCGAGAGTGCAGGTGACAATAGCTCATACATGAAGCTTAGAGCCAGTGTTCTGAGTACTAACAATGGGAAGATAACCAAGGAGATACTTAAGTTAGTGAGGCATTGTGGGAACTAATGTTTTCATGAGGATTTGCTCTGACCCATAGGGTCAACCATCATTATTTAAGGCTGTGTTCTCTTTTTGTGTTCTGTTGTGTGTTAAAATTTGACCCTGCTGCTGCTATGGTATGGGAGTAGAGAACAAATCCAGTACAGCATTGCACATGTGTGCTAGCATAGTTAGAAATGTTTGAGCTAGGTCAGAAAAGGCAATTGCAACTCTATGGTAAGTCAATGAGACCTTTGCCTTTTTGTCTCCCAGCAGAAGCATTTTTAGCAGATTTTTCTTCTTGGCACAGCCTTTGGTGCATGAAATCTTAACGTCTTCCATATGGCAGTCTGTTTAGGGAGTTGTACAGCCATGCTTGATTGTTTTGAAATGTTGGAATTGTCAATACAGGTATATCTTACTTAACAAAGCCGCTAACAAAAAAGCTCCATTTTACAAAGTCTTTTTACAGCTATCAAGCCCCTCATTTCCCCCTTGCTTTCTGCCCTAGCTGTATTTTTTTTTAGCATTGGCATTGAGAGGATGGGGGAAGAGGCCTGAAGAAACATAGACTTGTGGTGTTGGGTTACAGTGGCAGGAAAGCTTCTGCTGAGAAAGACTGGGATTCTAATGTACTGTTCCTAGCTACAGCAGGCAAAGTAAACAGCAGTTGCCTCCAGAATTCCTGGAGCATATATATAAAAAATGTATAAAATAAAACACAGATACTATGCATTTTCATACTAAAATGGAAATCTTAAGAAAAGTAGAAGCTGGAGAAAAAAACCTCATCCCTGGATATGTTTTAGAAGATTTCAGGTAGTCTCCAGAAGGTTCAACATGGTTTTGCTTACTTATTCAAGGCTTACTTGGCCTGGTTGTTTCATTTCTCATGTGCATTTTGTCATAGCAATAAGTAGCCCTTATTACTCCATGTGGAGCTCCAAAAAGATAACCCACTGGAGGCAACTGCCCACAGAAGTGATTGTGTCTTTATATCCCAGTCCAGATATGCTCATAAACTGCTAATGAGATACATCTGAGTACACCACAACAATCTTAGCCACTTGGCAAGATTGCTGTTACAAGTATATCATTTCAAGAGTTAGCCTATCACATCAATTATAGCAAAGACATAGCAGAGGAAGGAAGGAGGAAGAAATGACAAAGTTCTTTTCTCTGCATCTCTGGTGCTGCTTCTACTGCTCTGCTGTCACTGTTGTGATTAGCTGATTTCCTTAGCTGTCCTCTGTATGTCTCACCCTGTCCTCAGAGGTGGGTCACCTGTGTGATGGCTGGCTCAGTCCCCAACTGTTTGGTGAAGCAGTGCAGAAGGCAGATATTCTTCCTAGGTAGCCTGGCTTTATTTGGCATCTTCAGTACTTAGGGTAAGATCTACCAATGAATAGAAACAGGAACACCTTTTCTCACTTGGGGGATGCCATATGCTTTTCTTCCCTTTTCCTGTAAACTTTTTCTCATTTCTGAGTTCTTGAAAAAACTTGGTAGAATGGAAGGGTGAGGCAGCGTTGTTCAGTCTGTTGACATCATCTTCCTCAAGTGATGAGCAGGAGACAGGAGGGCATTCCCGAAGTGACCGACTTAGAACTAGTTCCTAGTCTAAACTTGCTAACTGGTTCTCTTCTGGATCGCATGGTTTATATGATGGCCTTAAGTAAGCTGTTCTGTCTCAATTCCATCTCCAGAGTTCTTCAGTTATATTAATAGGCTATAACATGAATCAAAATATGCTCCCCCCTGCAGAGGGTAGGAGCAGGGCTAATGTGTTGAAATTACAGGAGAGTAGATTTTAATTGAACATTGGGCGGTAAGAGCGGTTCAGCAATGGAACTAATTACCGTCCTAGAGAGATGGTGGGGTCTTTTTCTCTGGATGCCCTCAAAAAGGCTGCACAGCTACCTGCTGGGAATGTTTGAGCTGGAGATCCTGCATTGTGTGAGGGGTTGGACTTGATGGCCCATGGGAGCCCTTCCAGTTCTATGAGTCAGTGATTCTCTTCCTACCTTTCATTACCAGTAGAGGAAATAAGTGTTACACCAGTGTCCCATTGTTTGCTCTGGCTTCTTTTTAGTATTTGACTGTGATTTGAGACCGAGCCTGATTTTAAGAATAATTCCTTTGATCACCTGGGCATTTGTTTTACTCCTTCTCCACAGTGTGGACATCAGAAAAAAACCTCTGTCTCACGTTGGTGAAAAGTGTGCTGAGAATCAAAGCCCTTGTCAGATGGACCTTCCTGGGTCAAGTGCTGAAGATGAAGCATTAAATATTCTAGGTATGAAGATTTTTGGATTAAGTACTTGACTCAAAGGTCCAAATATCCTGGTATTAATTAACTAGATCTTTTGGCAACTCATGGTGGTTCATTCATGTGCAGTTTAATGATAATGAGTTAGCATACTCTTCTGGGATCTAGTTTTGATGACATATTGAAACAATGAATAGGATTGTGGTCTTGGTTGCTTGAGGGTGGGATAAGTTAATTACTAACTATTATAGATGAAACTTGCTAGTCAGTGTATTCTTAGCTCATTGGTTTTCTGGTATAGCCAGCAATTAAAAAAAGTTGTTAAGAAAGGCAGGATTTTGTATTTATTTAAATTTAAATTAAATATTAATTTAATATTAATTAATCAATTAATATTAATTTAATTGCATATTAATTTAAATTAAATATTTTTTTAAAAAATGGAGCAGTAGGAT
This sequence comes from Iguana delicatissima, assembly GCA_948472985.1. Lineage (NCBI taxonomy): Eukaryota > Metazoa > Chordata > Lepidosauria > Squamata > Iguanidae > Iguana > Iguana delicatissima. Next base: position 10,544 of record CAOKZL010003929.1, read on the forward strand.
CCAGAAAGCTATGTTTAAGTATACCGTGGACTTGAGGCCATATCAAATGGAATTTTCTTTTTAAAGAGCAAAAATTTCCCCATACCTAACCTACAGCAATTGGAATTTCCACCATTTCAAAATCTTTTTCTACATTGTATCAGTAGGGAAGGACAAAACCATTTGTCTTGTTTTCTATGAAGTTTGTATTTTTTCTAGCATATATTGGTTTTGCCATAGTTCCAGACTAGTTTGTGATTTTTTAAAATGTTCTGCATTCGTATACATTTTGCACAGAATATCATCTAATATACATATTGTTTGCAAGTACTTTTCCATATGGCAAATTGTGGAAAATGAAGGATAATCACTCTTAATGAATTCATTTGAGAAGTGCAAATTGGGCAAATTTGTGCTAAGATATGAGCCAAAAATGTTTCAATCCATCTGTAGGAATGACTCTTGATAAATAATATTTTAGCCAGCTTATTATATTGCAGGCCTCTACAGATATGCTTTGCAAGCAGTTTGAATACAGGAAGTCCCTGCTTTTCATAACCCCATTATTTGATGAATTGCTCTTTCAGTGCTTCCAATTTAAGGACAAGTTCCATTCATTCTATGCAGGGTCCACTCTTTTGTCAGTTCTTCTTCCCTACAGAAGCTTACTCGGAACCACTTGTATGCATATGCTGTCCCAAATCATGCCTACAGAAAGAGTGGATCTCCTGGGTAAATTAATGAAACTTGTCTGTATTGCAAGCATTGCAACAGTGAGCTTCCATCAGTTCTTGACCTTGGAAGCTTACTTGGGACTGAGCATGTGCTACTTGCAAGGTGAACTTGGATGGGGGAGGCACTGAGCTTGCTGAGAGACTTTACAAGCAGTGCACACATGTGTGGTTGGCCTCAAGTGAACCTCCGTAAGTCCTTCATACTCCCTACAGTAGTTGGGTTCTGCTTTTTGAAAATTTCCACTTTCTGAATGTGCTCTGGTGCCTAATCTGTCAGATAAGCAGGAGAAGCCTGTAAAGGCGGCAGTTTGAGGTAAAAGTACTTTTTAAAAAAGACCTGCTGCTTGCTATTTTGGAAAAGAATTTGTCAACAACAGTGGCCCGTTTATTTTTGTGAGAGTTTGGGGCACAGAACTCTCATGCAAGTGGAAAAACTGCAGATAACTCTCCCCCACACTCCCCTTCCTGTTCCCTTACCTTTTGCCCTAGTGTATGTGCTTCCTTCTCCATGCCTTGGCAAAAGGCAAGGGAAATGGAGCGGAAAGGCATATGCACCTCTCCTCTATTCCCTTGCCTTTTGCCTAGCTATGCCTGCCTTCCTTCTCTGTGCCCAGGCCAAAGAGAAGGGAATTGGGGGAGGCATGTGTCACTTCCCCCATTTGCCTTTTGCTCCAGTGCATGTTCTCTGCACCTGGGCAAAAGGCAAGGAAATGGGAGGAAGAACGAAGGCACTTTCCTTCTCTGTTCCCTGCCTTTTGCCTGGGCATGCTTTCCTTCTTTCTCTGTACCCAGGCAAAAGGCAAGGGAATGGGGGAGAGGCATGCATACCTTCCTTCCATATTCCCTTGCCTTTTGCCCAGGTGTGGAGAATGTGCACCAAGGCAAAAGGGAATGGTATGGGGGGAGGCACACACATGCCTTCCTGTTTTCAGGCACACCCCTCTAATTCCATTGCCTTTTGCTCAGGTGCTGAATTGAAGGCACAGGTGCGCAACAAAAGGCAGAAGAATTGGAGGAGGAGAATTGGCGAGGGGAGCATGCATACCTCATGAATAATCAAATTCATAAAGGTCAAACCTGTGAAGGTGGAGGGAGAACTGTATTCTGCATTGTAGGGTTGGTTTATTTGATTTGCCACAAAAATTGAAATTTGCATTTCTAGTTTTTACATGGACCAAGGACCACACATAATTGGTTTTCATTTTGAATAAAATGGCCAGCCTAAGCCTGATTTGTTAGAAAACATATTTAATGTAACGCATAGCTTCACTGCTTATTCCAGTTGCTTAGGATAGATAGCTATGAATGGAGTTTCTGGGGAAGGAGTGAGCTAACACAAATAGGGGTAGAAGGGGGCAGAGAGAGGGAGGAGAGTGCTAGAGATAAGACAGTCTCCTTTTTAAACTCTTTTGTTTTTAGATGCATGCAGTTACTCAGAAGAAAGAATGGGGGGCATAGAATGTACTCCAGCTGGCATTGATAATGTGGAAATTCCTTCAAAAAATGTTGTTGTGCAGAAGAACCAGCCTTTGTCTTTTCCAGATCCCTCCATGGAACAGCATGACACAAAATCTGAAGCCAGTTCCTTACAGCAGGATGGATCTTGCTGTTCATTCAATATTGCACAGGTGATTGGGGAAGCCACAAGTCCCACTGCAGATAAGCAGGCAGGTGATGGCAGAGAAAGGGCTGATGTTCTGCTGCCTGATGGAGGTCCACATGCACTCTGTGAAAATGAGGAAAACTTGCTGCAGTCCCAAACTTCAGCTAACAGTCCTTTGAATCAAGTCACTGGGAAGAGATTGATACGGAGTATCCGGAAGGTCAGCGAATGGCTTTCCAGAAGCAAGGAGGTCCTTTCTCCTATCTCCTTATGGGACATCCACTCTGAAGAAGTGCATCAGGATCTGAACCCTTGTATGTTGGATGCAGACTTCTGTGTCTCTGAGAAAACCAGACAGATAGAAGACCAGGGGGAGTTTACAATGTGTCATGGAAGTGATGGGCTTTTACCCAAACTGCTTGGCTCTAAGATTGAAGATAAAATATTTGGGAGAACGTACAGAAGGGAACGTAAGTCAACTCCACTTCAGAATGAAAGGGACATAATCCATATCCAGGCAGAGGAATGCATTGGTGTCAACACAAAATCCTGTGAGACACCTAGGAAAAAAGCTTTAACACGAAAGAGGAAGGCCACATCAGAGCTGACACCTGATGACTTCATCAGAAGGCAAGATGTGAAAGAATGTAGAAAGAATCCTGTTGGGGATGATGGTGTTCCTTTGGAAGAACGTGACCCGACCTTTGCTCCTGTCAAAGACAGGCCTATTGCGCACCAAAAAGATACCGAGTTTCCTGAAGAGTTTTCTGTCAAGGAAGCCTTGTCCAGTTTGGAAGCCACTGGAAGTGGACAAGCTGTGAACATCTGCCATAAGTTGCCAGAATCAAACCTGAAAAATCCTAAGAGGAGACCAAACTCATTGTGTAAGAGAAGCAGACAACTGACTAGGCCACTTGCTCCATTGCAGTTTGTGGTAGATGGAAGATCCATGTCCCCAGAACAGTCAAAAATACAGATAGAAGATGAGGCAAAAGAAGCAGACACAAGCCAGAGGCAGATTAGGCGAAGCAGGAGGCTTCAGTTGCTTACAGAAGACTCCTGGAGTGGCAACAAAGAATTTCAGCTGCAACCAGAAGGAGCTTGGAAGCAAAGTGAGCCAGCAACGAGAGAAAAGAAGAAAGAGGTTGATAGAGAAAAGAAACAAGGCCATTCTCAAGCAGAAAATATGCCACCTCACTCTGTAACAGAAAATAATCCAAGTACATCGCAGAAAGGTCTGCCATGGTCTGATGCCAGCCCGATGGACATTGAAGATGATCGAAGTAAGCTTTGTGGTAACCCTTTAACCTCCCCTTGTGTGATAAGAGTCGTAAAAGGTCTGAGTGTTGAAGAAACTAAAGAGGAATGTAGTCCTTGTTTCATTGCTGCCACAGCTGGCTCCCAAGGCAGCTGTTCACTCCTGCAGTTCCCTCCTACAGAGGTGAAGCAAATCATTTCTGATGAAGACAAGAGGTTCATAGCTGGTCAATCTGAGAAGAATGCATTGTATGGTCAGACACAAGAGAGCAATGGGTCTTGCACAGGTGTTGTCACAGAAGGCCACAGTCCCCCTGATGATAAAGCTGCAGGAACAGTGGAGCTGAACCCAGAAACTGATGACAATGAACTAGATGCAGACTTTGTACAGAAGATATTCAGTGGCTGCAAACGCCAGTCATTCTTACTTCATCCAGGTCCAGTGAAGGAGCCTGCTAATGAAATTCAGGGGGAGTTAAAAGTTGGCAGAGTAGAAGATGGCAGGGTTGACTATTTGGAGAAATTGACTCAAAATGAGGAAAGAAGAGAAGCTGTTGCCTGTGGGGCAGACAAAGACATCACTGTCCAAAGACTGGCAACTTCTGCCTCCAGTTTCCCTGAGCTTGAAAATAAAACTGAGAACCTCCAGCTTGCTTTGCAAGCTCCCTTGCCAGATCATCTATCCATGCCAGTGCAGTCAGTTGCCAAAATTGGAGAGGGCGGAAATCAGCTTCAAAGTCAAAAGCCCGCAACTGAAAGAAGAGTATCTCCAGAAATGAGAGAAAACACAAGCCCAAGTGGCAGTAGCAGAAGTCTGAGTGGAAATACAAGAAGTCCAAGTGTTTTGAGAAATGGCAACTTCCAAAGCTCCAGTTTAAGCCTGGTTAAGGAGACACGTTCCAGTACAGACTACTTTCAAGAACCAGAATCTGCAGGTGTTGAAAAGAAAGGGCTGACATTAAGCCCTCAGCCAGAATCAAGGGAACTGTGTACCGTAAATTGTCAGGCACCACTTCCTCAATTCAGCCATGTTGGAAAAAGAAGCAGCATGGACCAAAAACAACTGAATAGTGACATAGAGGAAGCAACTGATATTTCCAGTGTAGGTGTTCCTAGATGCCTGGTTCCTGGAGAAAATTTGGATCAGTGCACTGAGGAGGAGTTTCATGCCTTTCCCCTTTCGTTGGAAACCCCAGAGGGCTTGCTGGATCCGGCCCTCACAAGCAAAGAGGGCCTACCTAATCTTTTGGAATCAGACAGGGAAGACATCTCAGTTGTATCGTCTAAAATAGATGAGCAGCCTCTTGTTGGGAAAGATCTGGACAGCAGTGACAGAAGCAGTTCCATGTTTAAGAGGAAGCGCTTTGTTTCGGCGCACCGGAGACCAGTGCGGAAACTGCCATCCTCAGAAGAGGATGATTCCAGTGAAGAAGAAAAGCTGCCATGTTTTCAGGCACTGTTATTTGACACGTTGTCACACCCATTGAACAAAAATGAGAGATCAGCAGAGGTGCAAGCACTGATGAGCAGCAGGAGCAGCAACCTCAGACCCAAAGATGAGGATGTCTCTCCAAGTCAAGAGTCAGAGTGCTCTGTGAACTTGTTTTCCTCCCAGTCGCATGCATCTGGGGACTCCTGCAGCAAGGCCTGTGACATAAGGCAGTTAACCCCCGTTTCTAGTTCCATAGAAAAGCTGGCAAGTCTCAGTGAAAATAAAAAGGACATTAAACCCAGCAGTGATGTTTCCAGCGAAGTTGTGCAAACAAAGGAGGAACAGCCTAGATGTGTGGATTCCGAATCCAATTTAGGTACGAAGTTGTGATTACGACTACTACTGTTCTTGTTATTAATTAATCTGTAAATGCCAGTATCTCATATGAATCCTTTCCCTTTTTCTCCTACCATTAGCTCACATGGAATAAACATGTTTCTTTACTACAACATGCTGTTTTTACAAGTGAACCAATATCTGTTAGTTACATACCCAGACACAGAAATATCCAAGCAAGAGATGGTGATAGCATTATTTTTTCTGGATTTCCAGAAGTTCTGTCTCACTTGAAAGATTTCTTTCTGGGTTTCAAAGTGTAACTGAAGATTCCTTTTTTAAAAAATTTGAATTAGGTTTAAAATGCAACAATACTTTAACATTGTACAGTGCAATGTTGTTTACAGTCAAAAGCAAAGGAACAGGTACAGGATATATGTAATATAACACAACAAAACCCATCATAACCTAGAATTCAAATAAGACTCTTGTTTATTTTTTCACTTAGAACAGGTATACATTGCATGTATTTTGTGTTTTCCAAAAATCCACACATTTTACTTTCTTGCACTTACAGCAGCAGACACTGATGCATCTGTAAAGCTACATAAGGTATTAGCTGACCCTAAGAACTTTTATAGTAATCTGTAACAAGGGTCTATCTTTTTTTAAAAAAAGTTAATGCATTATCTAAAGTGTTTTTCTGCATTTTTTTTTTTGAGAATTGTAGATTTAGTCTCTGTCTCTCTCTCTCTCTTCCTCTCTCTCCCCACCCCTTTCTCAGTCTCTCTCAATCTCTCTCTCTCTTGCTCTGTGAGTACATATACGCTTGAGAAGGAGAAGCTCTGACTGTGAACTTAATGTGTCCTGGGAATATGTGAAGGCAGGCTGTGCCTCCTATGTGCCCCTATCCTGGAGGGAGTCCTTGCTTTTTCGCAGTCATTTACTTGAGATAGAGGAATTCTCCTGTCTTCATTCTTTGCCATCTTCTTTGTCTGAAAGTGCTCAGCCTGCATTTTCAAACACTGGCTGAGACACTTTGGTTTCTCTTCCTTCTTGATACAAAGACAAATGAAGCTGATCCCTGGCAGTAGAAAAGCTCCCACCTGATGCTTTGGCTAGAGGATCACATCGGAGACTTGCGGAGGGAAGGGAGGGCATGACGATGTGTCCCTGCCATCATCCAGGAGGTTGGCTTCCTATTCTTTTTGACTGCTCCACTCCTGATATAAAACTGTGGAATTCATTGCCATCAGGCTTATTAGTGTCCTATACCTTTTAAGAGGATTTAGATTTGTAGATGTGTTGTAGGTTGCTCTTACTGAGAGATTAGGCATGGGAAGAACAGTGTCTCTGGGTCCCTACTGAAGTGCTCTTTCTAAAGCACATTTGTCAAGAGGTAACTGTTCAGGAAAATCAGCTCCTCAGAGGTTCAAGCTACACATAAAGAGAGACATATATATTTCCTGCTAGAAGCAAGATTTTAATAAAGTATACAAGTGACGCAAGCCTGCTTAATTCTATACCTAGGGAGAGCCCTGACAAAATTCTTTCTTCCTATCTTCTGAGATTTTGTTGCTGATACATTTTCAGACTTGGCTAAACAGTAGTTATTGTTTGACTTTACCTAAAATGCTCATTCTTATTGCCTTGTTGTTATGTGCCCTCAAGTTAACTCTGATTTATGATAACCATGTCCTAGCATTTTTTTGGCAAGGTTATTTGAGAGGCGGTTTTCCATTGCGTCCCTCTTAGGTTGAGAGAGGTAGTTTGCTGTTGCCTTCCTCTTAACCTGAGAGAATGTGACTTGCTGAAAGTCACCCAGTAGGTTTCCATGGCTGAGTGAGGATTTGACCCCTCTTCCAAACACCTAATGCAACACTAAAAGCCACTACATCACATTGGCTCTTTCCTGTTGCCTAGAGATTGAAATAATTTCTCTAGCCTTATTGCTATTTGTTCCATGTGTGTACTTTCAGTCCTAGTTCTTATTTGGCATGCTTAGAGCTTTCCTATCCTTGTTGCTCTTTCAACCGAAGCTTCTCATAGTCCTTCAGAGAGTGTATTCAGAGATAAGAATTCTGCTTGGAAATTGTTTTTCTTTGTTACCCAATTTAATGTGTGTGTGTATGTATGTTTGTTTGCCTATTGTCTTTTGAAGGTGAAGAATGCACGGGTTATGATAGTGAAGCTAGTCACCTGGGGGATTCATCAGGCCTGTCCTCCCAAAGTGAGATTCTCACCACACAGGTAGGAGATTTGTCTGCAGCCACATCGGGAACAAATTGCAGCATGGGAAAATAAGAACTGAAACATTTTCTACAAATATGCTGGTGCATGCAGTGTTTCTTGTTTCTATGTGTCTTTAAATTGACTCTGACTTATGGCAAGCCTCTCCTAAGGTTTTCTTGGCAAGATTTATTGAGACGTTTGTTATTGCTTTCTTCTTTGGCTGAGAGAGTGTGACTTATCCAGGGTTACCCAGTGCGTCTCTATGGCTGAGCAGAGATTCAGACCCTTGTCTTCCAGAGCTAACAGTCAAACCGCTACACTATGGTGGATTGCCTGTGGGTGCAGTATAGATATGTATAAAGACAGTTTGTTGTTGGCATTTTAATTTTCAGTCACTTTCATGATGATCCCTAGCAAAGAGATTTATCTTTTTTGCAGCTGCACAAGCCCTCTGTACCATACTGAAGGGATGCTTCAGTTCTTTTATCAAGCATTGAAGTATTCTACAGATCAGTGGGTACATCCTATGACTAAAGCCTGTTGATGTAGTGAGGATCAAAACCTAAAGTTTCTTCCATCTGCAAGATCTCAAAGGAAGACAGCAACCACATCCTGGTCCTTTAGGTCATCCAAAATTTTTTGGACACCCAGGCCATCATTACAAAAATGTTCTTTCAGTGCCTGCTTGATCTTCTTGATTGTTTGGAATGGGAACTGGAGGGCCATACTAGATTTGAAGATCCTGGATGAGTTTGTCAGTCTGCTAGAGATGCAGATCTGAAAAAATGGGAAGTCCATAGCTAGCAGCTTCTAGTAGAAGTCAAATGCTCCAGTACATCATCAGCTCTGGGTTGGGTGTCAGCTAGCCCTTCAGATCCTGCAGTCTCCAGGGAAAGTATGGGCTGGATTATTTGAATAATGTCACTGGGAACGCCTGTGTGAATTGATTTTCAGTGAGGGAAAAAAGGGGGAGATCTCTGCTGCTCTTGTAGAAAAGAATTCTCTTTGAGTGAAAGCCAATCTAAGAACCATAAAGGGAAAACTGTATGAGTTGGGGATGTCTTCAGCACCAAGACTGACTAGCTGCATCGGCAGGATGTACAGAGGAGAGAATAAATCCTGAAGTGAATAATCTGCTTTGCCGTGAGTCATAGTCTGTTTGCTTCTCCAATCAGTTTCAAGTTTAGTAGATTGCAGACTGAGATCCCATTAGTCAGAAAGCACCTTTTGCAGTTTTGGTAGAAGCAGCTTCTGTCTTCTGCTTCCTGTTCAGGATTTTCAGAACAATCAGGACGAAAAGATGGGAGTAAATCTTGTGATACCCAGTTGATCTCAACCTATCTGGTTTTTGAAGAGAATAGCCTCATTATAGGGGCAGCCATGGTCTCTTCAGATTTCTTATGATTAATTGAACCAGGAGTCAGTACTTCATGCCAATTTGGACTATCCATATTCTCTGAGGGCTGAGAGACAAGTCTTGCAGTACCTATGATATGAGGCAAGGAAAGTGGATTCTGTATTTGCATCCAGAAAGCATTCCACCGACCTCATAAACAAAAACATCTTGAAGGTATTCGACTAGGGGGAACTAAAGGAAAGGCAAAAGTAGCAAAATCAGCAAATGTGATAGTGCTACTTTTTCCATACAACAACCTGAAGAAAGTTTTCAGGCCAGACGCATGCAAGAGGCAGGTATTTGAACTATCTTGAAGAAGTGAAGTTAAGGCCTTATTTTTTGCTGACTATAACTGAAATGTTTTCTGAAGACAACTTCACTCCTGCAACCTTTAACTGTAGGCAGCTTTCCCACCTGAAATATCATTTGGTAGTGCAGACATCAATAATCTATGCTTTTTGCACCTGGCTTCAGTTTGTCTCATGCTTCTTTCTTGGAAAACTAATTTCTTCTTGCCATTCTCACAGCAAGAATTATTTTAGAGATAGTAGTGTTTTTTGTTTTTGTCAGAAAGGAACTTTGCTTCATCCAGTCAGACAAGATAGTGTTCTGACTTGATCCTTTGTAATATTAACACTTTCTTTCATGAGAACTGAGAATCATTCCTGATTCTAAACTAGAAGTGGGTAACTGTTACACTTTTGAAACAGGCATGGTTTCCCAGCCCTATCTCTAGACAGAGGGATTGAAAGCCCTTTGCCATTTGTCAGCTAATCTGGATTATATGTCGGGTCCTGTTAATACCTTCTGGCTGCCTAGGCGCCCAATTTGTGGTGGTGGTGAAATCCAAACAGGCAGAGTTAACATCAGTACTCTATTTAAACATTCTTAAGTATTGAAGTCTCAGGATACTTATATAGGAGGATGAACAGGCTCTTTGGTAATCTTTTCAGCCATTTATTATATGCAGTCATAGATATATGAACATATACAGTCCCCTTTGGGAGAAACACAGACAAGTTAACATCTGGGCACTTTGTTTTCATCACATTACACTGCACTTCATACAAAGCTTCATACAGTTTTTACATGACAATATATATCATGTAAGATGTTAGATCTTCATAAGGACTGAGCCTTTATCTCTCTGACTCGTGAGTAGGCTTCTTAATAGCAATCACATAGAGGAACATTATCATTTTAAACAATATAACTTAGCCATACATCCATTAAAAATCTCATCTCATCTTTTGAGGAATTAATAATCTCCAAACAGTCATCTGTGAACACATAGGGTTTGAAGGGTTAATATCCTTGAACATTATTAAGTCTGTTAGCAGCATCTGTTACGTTTATATAAACAGCTGTAACGGGCATCCATTAAATCATAATGGGAACTTCATCTATTTTTAACATAGCCTGGTTGTTTCTGCATCAGCATGTCTGGGCAGTTTATCAGGAACAGCGTGGCTTGGAGGCTTGGGCTGGGAGTTGCAGTCTTCTCTTCATATAGTGGATGTTGGCAGAATAGCCTGATTGCTATTTGCTCTTGACTTCTCTTATTCTCTCCCGAGCCTCTGCCCAGCCTAATAACTGTCTTATCCATTCCAACCAAAGCAAAAATGCTGATGGCACCCTGTTTTTATCAACAGTCCTTTCCTCCAGTCAGATTATTATAGATAACACAGTGGACTCTACACTTTGCAGTGGTTAGGGGAGCAAGACCACTGTGAAAATGGAAAAACCTCATATACAAATAAAAATCACAAACACTTTTTTTAAACCTGAGAGAACATTTCTCTAAGAATCTCTAGGTTTTCCAGCATAACTCCATAGAATTGTGCTGGAGGACCTAGAAATTCCTAGAGAGAACTTTAAGTCTGTGAATCATCAAATCTGTGAAAAGGAAACCAGTGAATGTGGAGGGCAAACTGAGTGGAGCTAAATCTTGGCTTATGGCTGCCTTCCATCAGATTACATCAGTCATTGCATCTGTGAGGTTATTAATAGCTCAGATCTGCTCATGTTTAATGTTAATAGTTAATGCTGACATCTTCATCATTGTGCCTCAGATTAGCTTGTCTCTTTGTTCCCAGTGACGCACACACACACACACATTCTAATACACATAGATTTCTGCATTATATCCTGTATTCTATATGTTATACTCTAACGATTATAGTCTGTAGTCTATATGTATATTTCCAGGCCTCAAAGCTGGCAATCAAATCAGCCCAGCCTATAACTCCCACCAGTCCTTGCCAGCATAGCAAGTGGTGAAGACATATGAAAACTTCAGGCCACAGTTGCCCACCTCTGCTCCAGGCATTCTGTGTCATTTCTTAGATGTGTGCAGGTTATTGTGCCCAAGAGATTTCTGTCAGCTTCATTGCCTTTTTGTTTACCTTCTATCTGATGACCTTGTAGGGAAAAGTTATTAAAATCATCCTATTATGGTGTGCCAAAACTTGCATGACTCTTATATAGTGATCCTAAGGGCATCCTTTGATAACCACAGAAGATGTAGTAATTTCAGAAGCTTTATGTGCTAATACCCCTTTAACTGACAGAAATAGGTGGTCTTCTATATCCACTTTTGTCTGCCATTACGAATTGGACAGCTTTCCCTCTGATGATACATCATTTGAGAGGCAGTTACTTCACCAAATAAATCAAACATGATTCCAGATGCAGCACATGCTGGTCCAGGGATGAAACTGCTTCTGAACATCCCTTGCTAGATTAACCTCTTCTAATTCAGGGAGAAAGGAACACTGAACTTATACTGAGTTAATTCTCTTCAGTGGAACCACTCATCTATGTTTTGCTGCTTCTGATCAGACTGGGATGATCTTCTGGTTCCTGGGGCTTTGGGTCAGAATAATTTGAGTCTTGAAGATTACCTTCTTTCCTATTCTCCCCTTCCTTCTCTTTACTGATAATTTTAATAGTCTGTACTGTCAGCCACAGTTAAAATTTATGAGTAAAGCTTCATAGTTTTATTGTCTTCTGCACTTTTTTCTCTGCTGTGTGAAATCCTGGAACTCAGAAGAACCTCTTCTACTTGAGAGAATCAGGAGCAAGGTTAATTAGAAATGGGAGAAGTGACTCATTTTATTGATTTAAGTCAGAGATTGCTTTAAATCTGAAGGTAAAGGAGTTGCACAGGCAAGCCCCAGTCCATTGGTGGGGGTGGACTCCACTGCCACTGATGAAGGCAACAATATCCCCCCTTTAAAATAAGGTGCACACATCCTTTGTACCTTGTTTATAGATGATGTTGCATTTCTGGGAGTGTGATTTTATTTACAAGTGAGATAAATGGGGAGCATATGGTTTCTTCTAAAGGTAAAATGGCAGACTGTTTTTGCCATTGCAGGAAGAAATTTAATCTTGCTTGCAGCCCCAACACAAGAGGTCTCACAAAAACAATTGGGGGTGTATGCATCCAGTGAGTTATGCATTATGTGTTCTGATTTAAACCATTTCTACACTTGAACTAAGTCCCTTTAATTTAAAATATTCACAATGGTTTTTTTTTCGTAATTAATAAGATAAAAAGATGATGTAGTTATCAGGCAAGTCTCCTTTAGGACAGAGTGCCACAAGTGAAAAGACCATCTTTTCACTTCAGAAACATATGGTGTTTCCCTCTGTTTAGTGAAGAGAGAAAACTTTCCACAGATAAGTCCTACATGCACTTCTATTCTGTTTGCAGCAAAGAAACACGATGCAAAATGACTTAAAGAAGCTCCAGCAGGAGATGGTTATCATTGAGGCAGCTCTCAAGCAGGGAAGTCAGCATGATGCTCCTGAAGAATGGCTGCAACAAGATAAGGAAGATGATTTCACTGGAGAACAGATGAGATCACTGAAGGGTGAGTAGGGCAGCGTCCTCAATTTTTTTCCATTAAGGCTGTCTGAGAATACAGTTTTGTCGCCTACCCGTTAAAAAAACAGCACCTTGAAATAGTCCTATGTCTTCCTTTTATTATAAAATACAGGTGGAAGTTCTCAGTTTTCCAAAGTTTAGGTGTCTTTTACTGGGGTCCCTACCCAGTACCCTTCGTCTTTCTATCTGGTCTTTTCTCTCTCCTCTTCCCCTATCATTCTTATTCTTTTGTGCTGGTTTTTCTCCATTCCATCTTAGTTTTCCAGCACTGTGGGGAGGGGATTCATGCAAAAGGTCGCTCCTTTCATGTATTTCTTAGGCAGGGCTTAATAACCATCAAATTAATTTCTCCACTCTATATGGGAGAGCTAGTCCCTCCCCTCAGTTCTGTCTCGCCTCACACAGATCAGGGCAAGGCTGTTGCTCCACTTCAGCAACCAGCAATTTTATAAAGAACCCTTCGAAAGTCTTTATTGTGGCTGGAGAACCTTTTACTCTTAGTACTTCTCTACCCTAATGGGAACGATTGGCAACAGGGAATGGATTTAGCCCAGAGTCCTGAATTATCCTTGGATGAGTACTTGTGGAGTGCATGGATGGTGACAAGGATGCCTACTGTGGGGCACATTAAGCTGGCGGGCTGACTTACCCTTATTGAGGATTGGATGCTGCCCTTATTCAAACTGTGGAGGATGCAGTGGAGGCTCGCAGAGATGCTCCACTAAAGTTAAGCACTAACACTCAAGGGAGGCATGTGTTGGCTCTAGGTTCCATCCTGAAGGCGAAATGCGGCAAACCACTCTTGTCCCATCCGGATGTACAGAGCTTCTGAAAAGAGGTTTCTTTGGTTTGTTTGGAAGCGCTTCATCATTTTCCAACTTGGTAGCTGCATGTTCTCTTGCAGACTTTATTGGAGACTCCCTTCAAGCCATTGAGATTGGTACATTTTAAATTTCTTACTTTGAAGGTTCTTAGTATGTCAGTCTGCAGGGCCATGGAGTTGAGAACCTGTCAGTGTGCAAGAAATTGTATGTTTTTCACAGATTCAGTTGGTTCTTCAGTTGTTAGGTCCTTCCTTTATTCCTAAGGTGAATTCAACCTTTCATTGGTCTCAAGAGATTGTTCTCTCATCTTTTTGTCCTGATCCTAAGGTGGAAGAGAAAGGGAGTGGCACAGGTTAGATGTGCATAGGGCTCTCAGATTTTGTTTGGAAAGGACAAGTGACTAACAAGTCAGATTTCCTATTTATTACATGTGAGGAAGCTACTAAAGTACAACAGGTGTTGTCTTCAATGTTGTCTTGATGTTTGAGACAGTGTAATGCAGAGCTATCCAAACTTTTCATGCTAGTGACACACTTTTTAGACATGCATCATTTTGCGACACAGCAATTCAGTTTTATGTATTATAAATAAATCAAGCATAAATAATATATTTTTAAAAATATAAATGAAAGGTTTTCATGAGATGTGTTGTATCCCATACATTTCATTATCACAATTTATGTATGTGTCCATAGTTACTAGCAAACCAGAGGTTAAACTAACTAACTATCCTCCTCGCCGAGGTCTTTCATGGCCTGGGGTGGTGGTGACACATCTATACACTACAGCCAGCACACTAACATGTCATGATACACAGTTTGGAAAGCTCTGGTGCAATGAACTGGCATATTCCCATAATTCTTTGCCTGTTCCTGAGGGGATTCAGGCACATTCCACATGTAGTGTGGCTACTTCCACTGTTTTTAATATGATATGTCTCTTCGTGGGCATTTGCAAGGCAGCTGCTTGGGCTTCTCTGTCATCTTTTATATGATATTATGGGAAAGACAAATTTGCCTCTGCAGATGGAGCTTTTGGTAGACATGTCTTGCAGAAAGTGTTGTCTCTATAGGTGTATTTTCTTGAGATTTTGCCTGCCCCAGAAGTATGGTGCCTGCTTAAGCAGGCCCCGTTGTAAGGATTCTTTCTCAATGCTGAAGGAAAACAAAACATTGGTACTCACCATGAAGATTCCTTTTCTGCAGTAGTGGGGAGGAAATCTTTCCCGCCTTTGTTTGTGGGTAATAGTCTTCTCAGGTGGGTTTAGGATTTGGTTCTGTTGCTGGTTGTGTTCTATTGGTGCCTTGTTTCTTGTACTGGAGCCTTCTTGTAGCTTGTTATTCCATCACTGGGCAAAGGAGTTGGTCTCCTACCTAGGATGGAGAAATTGATTGATGGTTATGAAGTCCTGCTTTGGAGGTGCATGGGAAAATCAAGAGCAATCATAAGGATTCCTTCCCCACTACAGAAAAAGAGCCTTCGTGGAAAGTACCAATGTTCTGTTCTCATTCAGCCTTTTCCTCTTTTCATTTTCCTCCCTGTACTCTTACTAGTAAGCAAACCTTCCCCCTCTCTCTTTCAACTGCCTGAAGAGTTTGGAGTCATTGTAGAGGAGAGATATCACACCAAACTGACACAAGGTCTTCCGGAGTAATCATGCCTTCCCTGATTACAACTTCCTTTTCCTGCTGGTTAGAGGACTCTACTTCCTGCTGATTGAAAATGGTTCCTTAGGCTACAGGTGAATTTTAATTAACTAAAATGTATTACTCTATTTTATACTCTAAAGTAAAAGTGTAAAATAAAATTTTTAATCTGTTTTAAAAACAAAGTAGCCATGAGCTTCACATCTTTAACATTCATGCAAATTTTCAGGTTTCTATGTTTCAGGGACTTCAGGCTATGGCAGAGAAAGGCAGACAGAAATACCTACACTATCTCTTTTATTATAGATTCTGTTGTGATTTTCTTATAAAATTTGTAACTTTACTGAATTTACAAAGAGGTGCAAAATCTTCAGTTTGTTACCCAGATTAGCAACTAGCTTTGTTACCAGGTTACTTTGATTGGGAGATGACCTGATAGCACACTGAATACCTGCCTCCCCCTCCCCATTATGCAGAGATCTTGCAACATCTTTGAGACTCAGAGAAAGAAGTTGATAGCATAAACTTTTGTAGACATAAGTCTGCTTCATCATTTACATCTGATGAAGTAGACTTAAGTGTATGGAAGCTGAGGCTACCAATTCCTTTCTCACAGTTAGTCTCAAAGGTGCAGCAAGAGTCCTTTGTATACTGATCTGGAGTAACACAGCTGATCCTTTGACTTCTGTCCCTGCCATTGTTACGCATATTGTTACTAAATGCCATTGATGGAGAAGGGAGTGAGCTGTCAGAAAATGAGGACAGGATGCAGGGAGGGTGCATAATAGGAGAATCTGAGTCTTGAATGGTGGCCTGAGTTCCACCTTTTTGAGCATTCACCAGTACTTCTGCAGATTCCTTAACAGTAGATAGAAGAATATCTGGTCCCACCCAGGGAACAGCTGCAGTTTTTCCTTACTCCTTAATGGTAAAGAGTGCCTCATTGTGGCTCTTGAGAGCATTTAGTTAGGCTTGGTTTGAGACCTGCTGTTTTGTTCTCTCCCCTTATGTCCTTGTTTTGTAAAATGTGACTCTTCTTACAGTGGTCCAAGTGCAATTGCTAGTGTCAACCAGAATAGCTTCATTGAATCATAAAAACTTGGTAAGCCACCACTAAGTTTCCTTTGATTCAGTGCATCTACTCTGATTGGGACCACCAGTTGGGTTTGGCCAGTGTCTTTTCTCATAGCTACTTTTGACAGTCAGGACAATAACGTGTCATGAAACTCAGGAAAGATATGTTGTTCTCACAAGAAGAGGTGGGATTTGAAAGATCTTTTAAAGCTTACTTTTGCAGCAGGTGGGAGGAGTAATCATTCGAGGTATCCTCCATGACCTGATGAAAAGGAAGATTCCCAATTAAGTCAAATGTTCCAGTTCTCCTTCTGGTTTCATTTTTCTTTTTTTAATCCTCATTGTTTCATTCTAAAAAAACCCAAACATTTCTTCTGTGCATTCTAATATCATGCTGTAGATTTTGCCACTGATGAGTTACTGAGTTAATTTTGCCTTATTATGGTGTAGTTTATGCATATTTAGCTTGAGCTCTGTTGCCATGGCAGTAGTTTTAAAATTCATTTCCATTACAGCATTGTTGTGACAGTGTAACAGGTCAGCTTGTTTTCTTTTGCTAGATAAGGAAGCCGTGCTGGGCTTTCAAGAGATGCTGTTCTTTTGGTATTGTGACCAGTGTGTGTGTGTGTGTGTGTGTGTGCCTTTAAGTCACCTGTCAACTTATGGTGACCAGATGTGCTTATAAGTGCTACCTAAGAAGCAGAAGCTGATTGAGGACTTCTTCTTGCAGCTCTCTCAGAATGTGCCTCCAGACAGGCAAGATCAACTTAATTACAACAAAACCAAACGTAGTTCCTGGAACAACATCACAGAACTTGGCTATAGCAGACTCTCTGGTGCTTACATTCTTTGGCATCCCATTTGAGGCACAGAGGACTCTGGCTAGTTAAGATCCTTTTGCAGAAGGTTGGGCGACTGGAACAGAACAATGCTAATTTCCACTAAGTTTCAAATTAAAGGTTCTCCTGGGATGCCTGCATTGGAGCCAGTTGTAAAGCACCAGTGGTAGGGAGCATTAAACTGCTGGCAGGAGTGGGTTGGGTAGGAGGTTGACCAAATGTTCAAGATGGTACAGAATTTTTAGACAGCCAACACCCTGTTTTTCCAGTGATTGGCAGGTAGCAAAAACAAGCTTTGTTGAACCTTGGAGGGCTGACTGGTGAGCTGTGTTCAGACTGATGAGTCAAAGTTGTGCAGACTTGTCTTAATTTTTGTTTATTTAAAGAATTTTTTCACCTTTCAGCTCACTAGAGCCCCAAGGCAATGTGTAACTGATAAAAACTTTATTTAAAGCATTAAATATAAGCAAAGAAAACAGATAAAGCATTATTTAAGAACAAACTAATGCAATTCCTTTTAAAATAGTTTTAAAACCATAGACAATTAAAACAGGTAGAGCAGCCGTGCTTGGTTTTCAGGACGAAAGGCTATATGAATTAATAGTCTCAACTGCCTGCCAGAAGCTCAGAGAGGATGGAGTCAGCCCAGTTTCCCTTGGGAGTGAGTTCTACAGTCAGTGTGCTACTACAAAGAAAGGTGAGTCATATGTCCTCACCAGCCTAACTTCCTAGGCCATTTGCGCACTAGCCTGTTACAGTGCTATTATTCTGCTTTCAACATCCATGGAATCCTGGGGTTTGCAGTTTAGGTAGCGGCCAGTCGGCCCCTCCCTAAACTGCAAACCCCAGGATTCCATAAGATGTTGAAAGTGTAATAATAGTACTGTAACAGGCTAGTGTGGAAGTGGCCGTAGGGTGTGAAACACGAAATAGGACTTCTGTTAAGGGTCTCAAATTCAGGACAGGCTCATGTGGGAAGTGGCAGTGTTTCAGATGTCCTGGCCCCAAGCTGTTTCCATCTTTGTAGATCAAGGCCAATACCTTGATTTGAGCTTGGAAGCAAACTGATGCATGGTCTGTAAAGCACACATTGACAACAGTTGAGCTGCCACATTTTGCACTAGCTTAGTTTCTGAGCACTTTTTCAAGGGCAATCCTTCATAGAGCACACTGCAGTACTCTAACGGGGAAGTAATTACAGCATGTGCCATGGTGGCCAGATAAAGATGTAGCTGGATCACTAACCAAAGCTGGCCGAAGCTCCTGGCCTTCCTAGGAGCAGTCCTGGGTCCAAGAGCTTTCTTCAAGCTATGAATCTGATTTTTCAGAGTGAGTGTCGCCCAATGCAGAAAAGGTTGTAAACTGAACTTCAAATGCTGTTTCTATCTTGTTTCGATAGTCTCACCTAATTCACTTTCAGCATTGCTAATGTGCAAAGCAGCTAGTAGACAACAGTCAGTTTGGTCAGATTTTGTAAAAGTAGGTATTCCATCAACAGTTGCATTAGTTGCAGCTGTACATTAATTTGCAATAAATAAAATGCATACATTAGGAGCAAATGCGTATGAATTTTAGTGTGGACTTTAAAAATGGAGAGAGATGTAGAAACCTGAAAATGAGATGCTTTTAACATACTTATATGCCAGAGTTTGTTGTGAATACATTAAAATGAGTTTCTAAATCATACACAGTCACTTTACAAAGACATATAAACTTTCAGAATGTGTTGTATACCAAGTGGCAATTGAAGAGAGACAGCATGATGTAGTGCAGAGCTTTCCAAACTTTTCATGTTGGTGGCACACTTTTTAAGACATGCATCATTTCGCAACACAGTAATTCAGTTTTACTAGCAAACTGGAGGTTAAACTAACCCCTTATTAGAGATACAGACACATACGTAAACTGTAATAACAGAATGTATGGGGACACAACATGTCTCATGAAAACCTTTCATACATTTTTAAAAGTATATCATTTATAAATAATATCATGCATCTCCAAGATTGTAGGCGACACACCTACACACTTCAGGCGACACACGAATGTGTCGTGGCACACCATTTGGAAAGCCCTGCACTAACGTGTTGCGGCACACCATTTGGAAAGCCCTGATGTAGTTGTTTGAGTACTGGACTATGAATTTGGAGATTAGGATTCAAGTTCCCACTCAGCCATGGAAATCCACTAGGTGACCTTGGGCAAGTCACTCTCTCTCACTTTGCCTTTGGGTAACCATAAGTTGGAAACAACTTGAAGGCACACAACAACAAATCGAAAGAAATAGGGAGTAAATTTAAATTGGAGGCAATGAAGAGTTAATTCCCTGCCAACTTCATCCAGACAGAGTGTATGCTATGAGATTAAAAAAAAACCTACACTCTTTGCATTATGCAGGAAGATTTCAGTATAACAGAAAGGAAAGAAGATGTGTTTTCCCTTTCTCACTCTCTATAATCTCTTTCCCAGCTATAAAATGCTGGACATTGAGTTTGCCAACTGGACCTAGCTCTGCCACCTATAGTGCTATAAGCAGAGCTAGTAAAGTCTTTCCCTTTTTTTCCCTTCTTTCCCCCACCCCAAAGCTCCCTCTGTCCAAGGGACCTGAACGATATTACATGTCTCCTATTGCAAATGAGGTAGTGTCCTAGACAAGAACAGCACTTTTTCTCTTTGTAGGTGGAGTTACAGTGGAACATTTAGTCCCAAGTGGACTTCGTGATTTGGAGTGCTTGGCTCCAGCTGTGGCCTTTCATGGGCAGGAATAACTCTGCCACAGTAGTCCACACTGGGAACTTCCTGATTAGACTACTACTGTAATGTACTCTATGTGGGGCTACTCTAAAAGATAACTTGGAAGCTATAACTAATGTAAAGTGCCATGTTGAGATTGCTGACTAAAGGAACTGCACTGGGTGCCAATTAGCTTCTTGTTTGAATTCAGGGTGCTAGTCATGACATTCAAAGCCCCAAGTCGTCTGGGGCCTTGATACTGGACGGAGCCCCACTTCCTGTGTATACCTGTCCAAGGATTGAGGAGTCCTCCTCCTCTCAGTCCCATTGGTGGGGGCAATATAATGGAGGAGGATGTGGGAGAGGGCTTTCTTGGCTGTGGCCCTCACATGTGAAGCATCCTCCCCTTGGAAGTGTGACTGGAATCAGTGTTGTCTTCTTTTTACACTAGATCAAGAAGTATTTTTTTGTTAGAACCTTTGGGGTCTAATTTACTTTTAAGCATGTATGTGGTTTTAAAAGCCTTTATATGGTTTTAAAAATTCTTTTTAGCTTTTTCAAGATGATTTTGCTTGTTCAGTTTTTTAATATGTTTTTAACTTGTTTAAATTGTTCAAAATTGTTCAAAATTTGATCTGGAATTGTTTAAATTGTTTATCAATTTGCTTCCCTGAAATGTCATGATAAAAATGAAGGACAATTAAAAAAAAAAAATAGTTGCAGGTTCTCCTTCTCCTGTTTCTGGCTCAGGCAATTGCTGATACTTTGGAGAATCAGGGAGACCTCAATATATTATTCCAGGAATATGTGTTGTATTCCAGGAATATGTGATGGAGTAGCATTTTCCTCCTAATTCTGTATTGTGAGGGATTTGAGTAAACATGTTAATATTTTTTTTTATATGTATAGTAGCTTGGACTTTATATCTACTTGGGCTACTTGCCAGTGGTAAGATCCCCTCCCCAGATAATTATATGCTGATGTTTCTGCAAATAACCAATATAGAGTTCCTCTTTCCCCCTCCTGGTATGTGTTGCCAGACAGGCTAGTAAATGGAATTTTGCAGATGTAAAGTTTCATAGCTCAGTTCTGAACACTGGTCAAGTTCTTTGCTCTCATAGCTCTCTAAAGCAGTGGTTCTCAACCTGTGGGTCCCCAGATGTTTTTGGACTTCAGCTCCCAGAAGCCCTGAGCATTGACCATAGTGGCTGGGGCTTCTGGGAGCTGAAGTCCACAAACATCTGGGGACCCACAGGTTGAGAACCACTGCTCTAAAGGAACATTTTTCTGCTATTTGCCTTTCATTCTTGAACACAGTATCTTTAATACACAGATTAGCAACTTCAGGGATAGCTTTCATGAGTCTCTTTTTCTGATCTATTCTGTGTATGTAATTCCATGTAACTTCTCTCTCCTCAATGAAATACAGCATCCCCCTGAAACCAGTCTTGATTTTTGAAGCCTGCTGTGTTCAGACATAAACAGAACCTTCTTTACTGTGAGGGAAAAAAAATGTTGTTCCTGATAGAACTGGTTTCCAGACAAATGTTTCTGCAGCACATCCAAATCCAATCAAAGCCAATTCCTTAGATAACTATAAATAGCACAGTTGAGTATTATGTTGGTGAAATCGATTAATTAGCTTCCTCTGGGTCCGGAAACAGACTGAAGGCAACTTAATTAACACAGCCCTTGTTTGGGCTTTCGGGCCAGAATAAAGTATTTGGGGTCTTCATATAAAAGCTTCAAACTGATTACGTTTATTGATGGCTTGATTACAAATTATAGCTTCTCTCTTGGCTACTTTGAAAAGCCTCTTGCCTCCCTCTAATCACTTTCTGGGGAGAAGAGATGTATTAATGTTCTGTTGAGGCATCATAAATAACAAGTGCTTAAAAGGAGCAAAGAGAATGTTGCCTCAGGCCTGTTCTGCTCTTTCCATGTTTCTTCTACTGTTTTGTCATTAGTCCCACCAAACATATCACTTGACACCTTGTGCTTTTTAAAATGTGATTGAATATTCAAAGTGTAATTTGAGTATCAAGTGGGTAGTATATTATATATACTGATGCAGGTCTGTGGGCGTTTTATAGACCATTAAAGATAAAGCTGCTCTTTAGAGTCAATAGCTAATGTGGTCCTACCTTCCATCATTAATATTTCATAATAAATCATCAAAATACTAAAACTGTTCTTAAGACTGATATCACTTCATGATTATTAGCTATGCATTATATCACTGCTATTCTCTTTCATGCACGACATGCTTTATAACAGACTTTCAAAGCTGGAAGCTGATTAGGGTATCCTGGAGCATTCAGGGCAAAGGAAAATACCTTGCTTTGGGGTATCTATTAATCTAGGTCAGCCTTCCCCCAAATGTTGTCCCCTCTGTGTGTTGGACTACTATAATCCCTGACCTGCTTGGTGCTGATGGGGACAGTAGTTCACAGCATTCTGGATTCCATCAAGTCAAGAAGTCTAGAATTTCCACCACTGCCGTAGTCTAGAACAGAGTATCTGCTTCTATGTATATACTAGTGGATCCTGTGAGTCTCTGGCTTATTGTGTTGTGCAAACCATCCCTGTGCCTGAAGTGCCAGGATTTTTGAAAACAAAAAGTAGCAAAGTTATTCTTCTGTTTCCAAATCATGGAAGGTATGCACATGCATGTACCTAACAGCACATAATTTGGCAGCCAGTCTTGTCAATCCTGGGAAAGAGAGGGAGGAATAATGCCAGGAGGTGATTCGGGGGTCTAAAACAAGAGTCCTGCGACATCTTTAAAGGCTTACAGGTTTATTGTTGCATACGCTTTCTGTAAGCAAAATTTTGCTCTGTTAGATGCTCAGAACTCACAAACTTCTAGTCAGAGCCATTAAAATCCAATGTTTGATCCAATGTACCAACAATAATGAAAACCAGATTCTCTTCTTTGGGCAGGCCTTGCATTTCCATCCTCTCTGCCTTGACCTTCCTGCTTTAACATTCTGTACAACAGTGGCTAAAACTATTGAAAGCCAGGCCTTGCAGTCACTACTGTGACTTTCTAGTTGCTTTCAGAGGGCATTGCACAAAATCTGACTCCTCCAAAGTGAATGATGCTGCAGGAAATGCCAACAGCACTTATGAAGACACTGCCCCTCTTGGATGCCAGTGGCATACTGATAAACTTGCGTGGTGGTCTAAAGCAGTCTTATACAGCAGTTTAGATGCCTTAGCTATGGATTTAAAACCATCTTCTGTAGCCTTTATGCTTCCTGAAGTTCTCTTTGCATGAATGAACAACAGTGTGCAAAGATTAGACTGAATAATAAAAGTTGTCTGTAAGAAAAACTTTCTACAGGCTTTCTTGGACCCTATACAATACCCAGAACTGCAGACTCCTACATGGAACCAGGAATAACCTTTGGTTACACAGTGGAGAAGTGGATAGTAAATCCAAGATAAATTTAGCTAATGTTTTATTCTAAGATTGTAGATTGTTCAGATTCACTCCATTTCCCAAGTTACTTCCTCCGATGCATATTTTCTCAAAGGTCAGACTGAGTGCAGTTGGTATCTCTCTCATGTAAATATGCATAGAAATACAGGAACAATACATTTGTATGAACACTTGTTGCCACTCCTTAATTATTTTATAAGAATATTTTTTTTACTCTTGTTTTTGCATAATAATGCTGATGTCTTCATGCTATTTCTAAGGCCAGAGAATAGAACTTTGTTTATTACAAGTAATCGTTTTTTCAACTTCAGTTTTATTGCTCTTCCTATTCTTCCATTTGACAAAACTATATTATATGGATATCTTGAAAGGCAATCTCTTACAGCTTGATCTAGTTGCAGTTATTGTTTCAATAAAATAAAAGCACTTATACTTTAAAATTTCATAAATGTCCAAACACTATATATTGTTAACTGGTTCAACACCATATATTTCGTATCCTTAAAGCAGTATACGTGTTCATGTTGAAAAAGAAAATATCAGCTGTGCCATTATGGGTTTATGAAATGATGTACTGCCCCATAATATTTGATCTTCTTTTGTACTGCTTTGCTTAATTCAACTGTAGTTGATTTTGATTTTCAAATTACTTGAATGATTTTGTTCATGCTTTACTGTGTTTCCTGTTCATCCCAGAATCAATAAAAACTAATTAAAAGAAAGAAATTAGACCAAATGTTCTCAGGATCTGACAGTAACTGTAGGGTAAGCTTCTTGATAATGCCTAGTCAATGATGGTTCTTTTGTCTGTTTTAGAAGTAGATGGTCTCATGAAAGGCATTAGTGATGCAGTTTTTTTCCTGCTTCTCCAGGAAGTACTGAGAAATTGACTTCTGAAAGCAAACGAATCCTCCCGGGTGATTCTTCCTCCATTGTCA
Organism: Iguana delicatissima; assembly: GCA_948472985.1. Classification (NCBI taxonomy): domain Eukaryota; kingdom Metazoa; phylum Chordata; class Lepidosauria; order Squamata; family Iguanidae; genus Iguana; species Iguana delicatissima. The sequence continues at coordinate 34,904 of CAOKZL010003929.1, forward strand.
AAAGCACACATGGGACTCTAAGTAGTCATTCCACTCCTTTCTCAAAGCCTGAGGAGCAAATTTCCCGTTGCCTAACCACTACGACAAGAAAAAGATCTCCTAATACTATACCAGGCATATTCAGAAGACCACTTACACCAAGACATGAGGCACAGAAAAAACTAACCTCTCCCCTGACACTTACAGCACTCTATTGTTCCAAGAAAGAGAATTCAAAGAGCCCACTCCTGAGCAGCAAGAGGAATATGTCTCTGGTGGCATCAGGTCTGAACCAAGGCGAATTGGTAAGCATTCTTCAGTATGCTTCACCTCCCTCCAGCTTGCATAATCAATGCAAAAAAAAAAATTGTAGTTAATGGAGCAGGGGTCAGAACATGCAATTCAAATCAGGTCCATTCTCTGTTACCATACGAGCAGCTTGTTGAAACCATAGTGCATATTAATTTAGCTTTGTATCTGTTATCTAGAAGGAACTGGTGCTAGGGAATGTGTCACCAGTGAGAAAGGGCATTTCGTGCATGGAGGTGGGTGGGCTGCTCCCCATGTTAGTGTATAGCTGCTCTATCTCTTTCTCTTTAATGAATTTTCTACAATAAGTTAAAAAAGGGAGAAGTGGTAGAAAGACACATGACAGTTATGAGTGAAGTACAAATATGTCTGAGCTCCTGGAAAATCTAATGAATGAGGCAGAGCAATGGCTTGATAAAAATCTTGTCTGAAACTGCTCAGACTCTCAGTCCATCCTGGTTTTTCACCAGAGCTGAAAAATTCCTTGAAACTAGTAGGTGCCAGAATCAAAATTTTATGAGCCGGCTCTGTCAGGTTGTAAAAGATGAATGAAATGTGTAGATGTTAATATACTTTTGTAGTTTGGTTTTGTTTTGTAATTTGCATTTTGAGAGAATAAATTAGCCACTATTTCTGGAGTACAATGCTAGAGTGCTAGCATCATTAGGGCCAACTGAAATAATGCAAAGCATTGAGCAATTTTTTAAAGTTCATCCAAACATATTCTTAGCCTGAAAAGTAAGTAAATAAAGAACAATAAGTGCAAAAGCAGTGTGGGTAGAAGAAAGGGATGTTTGTGGGCGTGGTGGTAAGTACCTTCTTTTTCTCAGGGTCTCAGGTAGTTTCAAGTATGGATTTCCTGTGTTTGCATAGTGTGGCTTAGAACTTTATAGAACTGAAAAACTTATAGTGGAAATCCTGCTTCCATCCAGTGTTAATGCCCTGCTGCAGTTCCCTTATTCCCTCAGTTATATTTTGTTCATCACTGCAGCAACATTGAGTGGAACTTGCTAAAGTTTTTAAAGTTTTGTCTAGAGTTATGAGTGTGTTGCCAGATTTCTCATTTTATTTTTACATTCATAACAACCCTTTTGCAGACTTAATACTTGCTGTTGCATTTCTCTGGGTGCTTCAGAACTTTAGCTACGTTTGCTTAACAGTACATTTGCTGAGGAAGTGTACTAATATTCCTTAGTGAAGAATGAGTAAGGTTGGATCAGCGAAAAGTCCACAAGACCACACAGGGAGTTAAATTCAGGTGAGCCCCAAGACAAAGCCAGCCTGTGAAGAACTGTTGAACACCTGACTGCCCTGGCATCTTTGGGAATTGTCTTTGAACGCTATCACCAGACTGAATGCACACGTATACAGAGGCAGCAGCACTTCTAACATTTTGCTGATGGTCATGAACCAAAATAACCCTTAAGTCATTTATTGTTGCTGCGCTATAGAGACATATTGGGTGACAAACATATGGCCTGGGGCATATTCCTCTGTATTAGGGGATCTGGTGCCTATAGTGATTTACATCTGAAGTCAGACTTACTTTTTGTGTCCAGTAAAGGTGAGGAGGCAACACAGGGCTTGGAGAATGGGGGAATCAGTGTGGCTGATGGCAGGATGGTGTGAGATAATAATTGCAGGCCATTCCAGGGGGAAAGGGCTCTGACCATGTATTGTTTACCTTGCGTTTCATTTAATTTCTCAATCAGTGGGTTCCCAATAGCTGTAGTGACTGTCCCTAGGTTCCAGAGAGCCTGTTGCTGAACAGTAGATTGATAAATGTAAAAGTATCAGCCATTCAGGGTTTAACTCTAGGTGGGATGTTTATTTGGCATGCATCAAGAGATCTTGTCCTAATTAGTGAGTGGGGTGGATTTCTCCCACCTTTCTTCACCAGATTCTTCATTAAACAGTAGGCTAGATCTCAAGGATGGAAGGCAGATTCCTAACTACTTGTTCCATCCAGCAATCCTGTAGTTCAGGCATATGCCAGGATATAATGATTCTATTACTATCCTACCAATTCCCCTTCCCATAACCTCATGAGAAGTCTGAAGTTTTTGAGGTGCTTCAGCTGTCACAAAGAAACTTCCTTGGAAAGAGTTGCTGAAGATTTGATGCCCTCCACATCATACATTTGCAGTTTGTGTTACTCATTTTGGCACTTCCTGGAGGATGTGTGTCAGTGCACATGTTGAGTAAGTGGTTGGGCTTGGAATCAGGCAACACTACAATCACGGCTGGTTTGTGCTTCCTGAAATGCCATTATGAAAATGTGGTTGCTGTCAGGCCGTGTTCAAAGGAACAAGAAACTTCACCCGGTCCGAAACTTCAGGCAGTCCAGAATGTAGTGACTAGGCTGGTGTTTACATCCAGTTATAGACAAAGGATTTAACCAGTTCTTGATCTGTTTCCAGGCTGATGCAATGTATTGGTTATGACCTTGCAAGCTTTGTATAGTTTGAGCTTAAGAGATATTCTGCTTTGCATTCTGTCTGTATAGGAGTTGTACTTTGCTGGGATGTTGTAGACAGCTTGCTTGCTGTCATATGGAGGTTCTGGTTGGGAAGCCTCCCTCACTTCCCTGGACTTCCATCACTGTCTGAAGCACCTCTTTTGCTTGACAGATAATTGGCCCGTCAGACTGTTAGCTTCTTAATTTTTCATGCCTTGTTAATTTTAGAGACTTTATCTGCACTGTCTTTTTTCCAATAATTTTAAATGACTGCTGTGCTATGTACCATGTGAATGTTGTTAACCACTCTAGGCCTCTGTATGGAAAAGCAGAATGTGCATAAAGTCTCTTTTGAAAAGCTAACAGTATTTAACATGCTGAATTATTTCTAATTTGCTGTTTACTTTGCTTCTAGCGACTAGTACAGCGGTTTGCCAGGAAAACTGAGAGCACTTGGTCAAATAAAATTACTGAAGAAACAACACATGTAGTAATGAAAACTGGTGAGTTGGGAGCACAGAAAAGACCTTGACATCCACTTTGTCTCAGTGGGTAGATGGCTGAATCATGCAGTACTGTTAGGGTTCACATAATGGTCAGAGAATGACACCTCTTCTTTTGATTACATTCATGGAGGTAGGTCAACAGATGTTAGCCATAAAGGTCAACAAAGCCTTTATGTTGAGAGTTGCTGAATGCTGAGTACTGTCATTAACACAGAATGGTGTATTGCCATCATACTTTTACCCATGAACCTCTGTTGGACATAGAATACTGGAGTTCAGGTAGAACTAAGGAGGCAATTCTTACAGTGTTTTAATGACACTTTGAAAACAGTGAGTTACAGTCCAAATAGCCCTGTCCAGTTCAGACTGTTTACTGTGGAAGACTCCATGGTGTGTTGGCTTTTATGATCAGAACTTACAGAAGTTGAGTTTAAGATTCTGAGACTCAGCTTTTTAGCCTTTATGACTGGGGAAAAAAACCCAGGAAAGGCTGGCCAGATGTAGGACACCAGTAGATGTGAGGCACCAAGTGAACAGGATCTCCCTTGTCCGTATAACAGCTACCAAAAGCGAAATTAAAATTCTCTGTCATAAGCAAATATATGCAGTATTTTGAGATTTTTTTCAGATTGTCAACACCAGCTTTCATTGTCATAAATTTTGGGGTATCACCACAAAGAAGGCAATGATAGTGGATTAAACCAGGAAATTCCTGAGGCCATTAAAATGTGAAAAGTTTTCTTTTCTGTCCTTCATAAGGCAACTTACATCTTGAAAGTGTGTGTGTGAGAGAGATGTGGAATGCTATGAATGTGTAAGAATAAAAAAATCTAGTGTACTGACAGTTACCTGGCAGATCTTCCAAATGTTTGCTTGCCTGTCAGACCCCATGGCTAGAATCCAAATAACTTGGGCAGCTGATTCTGTGTGCCTACGGGGCTTGTGCCATCTTTTACATCTTTCTCTCTGTCAACCAGCAAACTGCTGAATACTTTTTAAAATAGGCTGTAGAAGGAAAAGCAGGGGGGAAATATCATTAGAAATTCCCAAGCCCTTTAGTATGCCTTAGAAGTTTGTTTTGTTTTGTTTTGATCCTGACCCTTACTTTTAGTGTTAACACACCAAGCACTCAATGCAATTTTTCTGCTTCATCTTCAGATGAGGATCTGGTCTGTGAACGAACCCTGAAATACTTCTTAGGTATTGCTGCACAAAAATGGGTGGTGAGCTACCAATGTAAGTGTGAAAATTCCTTGAAATGCCTGTGACCTCTCCCTCTGCATGCTGTGAAAACTTTGTTATAAATAAATTTATTTTACATATATTTTACTGTATACATTATATGCAACTGTATATCCTGCCTTTCTGCCTCAAGCCAGCTGATGATCTGTCAGAATACATTATCTGGTAAACAATGCTTAAAATAGTAATGGATAGTGGTTTCCATGTCACTGGGGCAGTAAACATACACTGGGTTTTAGTCTAAATTTTCAAGAAATTACCCCAGGTGCTGGAACTGTTCAGGGGGTTCAGCAACTTGGGTTGCACCTTCGATGTTCAGTCTAAAACCTGAAGCAAATATACTAACTCACTGATGTGGAAGCCAGTAGCTGCCACTGATTTAAAACACCATAGCAAGACATTGGCAGCAAAAAGTGTATAACTCCATAGTCCAAGGGCTGTCAACTAACCAGACTTAAAAGCTAGCCTAAATAAATTAATCCCCAGCAAATGATAACAGACGAACACAGTGTGAGTTGAACACATCTCCTGGGGTAAGTAGTTTTTCAGCATGCATGCCGCCATTGGATCGGGATTTTGTTGTGCTTGCTGTTATAAAGGGCCAAATGGAATAAGATTCTGGAAGGTATGACATCAGATCTGCCTCTTTTTTTAAAAAGGGAAAAAAAAGGTTAAAATAGCCATGGAGATGCCAGAAGAGATTATAGGGGCAGCATTAGGTAATCCTTTTCACCCCACAAATGCTGTTTCCTAGTTTAAATAGCTGATGCCCCAGGTACAATCTGCACAGCAGTGGAGAAATAATACTAGTGCCGTACAGGTTATTGTATTGTTTCCCTGTAGGGCAAACAGAAGCTTTGGTGGGGCAGTTTAGATCAAGAAAACAGCTACAATCCCAGTTTTCACAACCACTTTCCATGCCTGCTTTGAAATTAAAACAAAGGAACAGGAGATCTCATCTTGGGTTTCCAACAGTTTATCTAGCTCTGTTTAACACACCCAATCACCTGTTTTTCAGGTCTTTCTCTGCAATACTTGGCATAGACTATGCATGTCACATGCTAAAAGTGTGTTTCCCTTTCTGCAGTTCAGCATCCAGCAAGAATTCAGCAGATTGAGGCAGAAATCCATTTGTAGCCCCAGCTAGAATAGACCCACTGAATTAAAAATATTGATTGATTTTGGAGATCATGGAAACAGAGAAAAATCAGATTCAATTTTACCCAATGTAATCTGATCATTACTTTTATATTTTTTTCTTGATTTGGATTTTAATGCACTATTTAGTCTTAGAAGGATGAGATTTTTTTTTAATCTCTGTAAGATAGCCTTAATTGTTTCAGTTATTAAAGCACTGGCATTGTTGAAGAAATCTGAAATCTATAATAGGAGGGGGTGAAAATTCCACCATGGTGCAGTAATACTGCCAATAGGGAGTAATTTAAATATAAGCTTACTCCTTTGCATCACAGTGATGCAGGTTTCTTTCCTACCTGAAAGCAGGAACTAAAAATCATGTTGCAGGTGCCAAAAAGGGCTGATGGTTGCATTAATAATGGTAACTAATTTCTGTCTGATCTGTCCCAGGGATTGAACATTCACTCAAAGCCGGAAGAGTCCTTAATGAGGTATGGCTGTCTTTTGTTGTTGTTGTTTTTTATTTAGCTTGCCTGTGGAGCTGTTTGCAGAGTCATTAGAGGGAGGTGGGGACAGACTGAAGTAAGACCGCTGTTGATCTACCCTGGCCCATTATTTGCTGTTCATTTAAATGCTGTGAATACGTGAATGAGAATAGAACAGTCTTGGTGAGGGAGGGAAGGAAATTTGGATTTACCTTTGATTTTCTCATTTTCTAGGGGAAAAATGGGCAGCTAACACTGGACTGGGAAGGCAGCCTCCACATTTTAACTGGATAGAGAGAAGTTTTTTTCCTTGACATCCTCAACCCCACAATTGTGTTTTCCTCTCCTCCTTAAGGCATACTGAAACTAGAATTTGGAGAAGTTTCTTTTTTTATACTGCAGCTCCCAGAATCCCCCAGCGATCATGACCACTAGCTTTGACCAAACCAAGTTCTGACTGAACTTTCAGGAGCCAAGAAACCTTCAGGAACATGAAATCATAGAAATAAAAATGCTGGGAGGGGGAAACAGCAAGCTCCTCTGACCCCCCCAAAGAACCACCTGAAGCGCCCTTTTTCAGCTGCATGGATTTTCAGGTTGGTCAGTACTGGGCAGAAGAAGATACACTTTTGTTACCTCAGGACTTCACTCTGGTTCTTTGACCTGAGGAGAGGTTTAAGGGACAAAAGAGCAAAGGCTACGTGGGGGGCTTCTTGTCTTCTTTCTTAAAGAACAGCACTGCTTTATTTTTAGCTTTGTGGCCAAACCAGGGCTGGAGGTACTCAAGCAGTTCATGGCCTGAAAAAAGATTGACTAGATTAGCTTTGCATTTGTCATCCATTCCTCAGCTGCCATGCTGTAGTTCCTTCTAGGTAGCATATTGGAACCTGTGGCTTAGAGTATCCAAGGAAGCATCTCCACAGAAGGCAAGGGAGAGGATGACCCAGCAGAAGCTATCTTTGATGACTTTGTCCAAGTCACCATTCTCAAGACTCATGTTGTCTCATGTGAAACTGGTTCTGGCGAGAACTGGATAAAACCCTTACAGCCAGAACTAATTCTTTCTGTCCCCTTTGGGAAGTTGTTAGAACATGTTTGTTCTAGCATGACATTCTATGATGAAATCAAGTCCTGCAACTGGAAAGGGTCCTTCTCTCTGGGAAGGGCATCTTTCCCCTTTTGGTCTCTGCCTGCTGCTAGAGCTAACTCTCTGCTGCTTGCCTGCCAGCCTTCACAGACTTGCCCGCTCTGAAGAATTTGCATAGCAGTTTGGAAACAAAATCAATGGGACCTGTTCTGACCTGGATGCTATATTCATACAGTCTCAGTGGATGTAACTTTGGCCCCTGCTTGTTCCAAAACAGTGGATTGTTTTCAGTTTACATGGCCTGAAGATATGAACAAGATCCTTAGAGAAGTCAAAATTACCATATATCTGCTAGACCAATGGTTCTCAACCTGTGGGTGCCCAGATGTTTTTGGACTTCAGCTCCCAGAAGCCCTGAGCATTGACCATGGTGGCTGGGGCTTCTGGGAGCTGAAGTCCACAAACATCTGGGGACCCACAGGTTGAGAACCACTGTGCCAGACCTTGCTGCTCTTGGCTCATTTAAAGGGCCATAGAGAGGCTGGCTGAGTGAGTGGAGAGAGTAGTCAGTGGCTCTTTATAACAAAGCAGGGTTCCAGCATGTCTAAAGGAAGCAGTTAGAAGTCATCCATTGTAAAAGGCTCTCCTGCATCCTTCTGTAATAACTTTTGGGCAGTGTCTTTTTGAGTAAGGTATTAGAACATGTGATGGGCTCCCAGGTCCAGGGGCTCCTGGATGAAATGCATTAACTTGATCCTTTTCTATCTGGTTCCAGGCCTGGTTATGAGACACAGATAGCTTGGATTGCCTTGGTGCTTGAGTGTGTCTCATTTGGTTCTGCTGGACCTCCGAATGCTTTTTGGTACCATCAGTGTCGGTATTCTTCTGGGCCAGCTTTCTGGGATGGGGTTTGGAGGCATTGTTTTACGAGTGGCTCCAATTCCTTTCTGCAAAGACATGCCAGAAGATTGTTTTGAGGGGTGCTTGTTCAACTCATTGGCTGCTGGTCTGTGAAGTCTCTCAAGGCCCTGTTTTCCCCTTTGCTATTCAAAATCTGCACAAAACTTTTGGGAAAGGTTGTCTGGAGGTTTGGAATTCAGTGCGACTAGTATGCAGACGATACTGAACTCTATTTCTCCTTTCCACCAAACTTGACTGGTTTTAAATCCAGTGTCTGGCACCAGTAATGGATTTAATGAAGGTGAACAAACTGGAGCTTAATACAGACAAGAAAGGTGCTTCTGATGAGTCAAAAATGTAGGTCAGGGGGTAGGGGTTCATCCTGTTTTGGATAGGGTTACATCCCACCTGAAGACTCGGGTTTGCAGTTTGGCTATACTGCTGGACTCAGCCTTGATCCTGAAGGTTCTGGTTTCTGCAGTGGCCATGAGTGCATTTGCACTGTTAAAGCTAGTGTGCCAGCTGCATCCATTTCTATTTCTGCTATTTTCTATTTGTAAATTTCAGTTGTTACAAAGAATTCCACCCAATTTGTTAGCTTGGGCTGGTTACAGGGACCATACAACTCACTTGTTAGAACAGCTCTGATGGCTGCCAATGTGTTTCTGGACACAATTCAGTGGACTAGTTATGAACTATAAAGACCTATACAGCTCAGGTCTAGGCTGTCTTTTAGACTGTATCTCCCCATATGGCAATCCTAAAGCAACTCTATCACTGGGTTTTCTGAGGCTGAGAGTGTGTGACACACCTAAGGTCACCCAGTGGGTTTCCATGGCTGAGCAGGGAATCAAACCCTGGTCTCCAGGGTTGTAGTCCAAGTGCTTAGACCACAACACCATGCTGGCCCTCTTTTAAGAGAGGCCATGCTGCTTGAACTATAACTGTTTTTAATTGTCATATATGGAGAGCTGAAACAACCCCTAAGGATGGGAACTATATAGATGTCCCTTCTGGGAATTTTAGCTCCTGGATTAACTTCCCTTGAACATTTTGGGATGTCAAAAAAGATTTTTGAGATTTCTTGAGGTTCCACTTTGTAGTAGTGGTATCATGTATAGACACTATTGATTGTCTGTGCCATAGAATACCATGTTAGCCTGGGATCCTTCTGTATGCTCCATCTGAAGCTCTTGTAGCGTACTTTGAGTACTTCCTAGAGCAAGTAGAGTTCCAGGACCTGCTGTGTCCAATACACCTCTTTTGGCAGGGTATGAAGGAGAGATGACTGTCATACCTGCTTCTTTTGCCTCTGTCTCTGTAAAAGGCAACAGAATTGACAGGGGATAGCTTCACCATCATATTGCTTCACTCCCTTGACACTGCCTTGCACAATTTCTGTCGATGGGTCAGTTGAAATAGGCTTTTTTGAGAACAGACTCTGCTAGAGATTGCTGAGTGCTTCTGGAGCCTCTTCTGTCAAGTGAAGGTCCCAAGAAAAGAGAAAGAGGTTCAAGTCTGGTTACTGTCTGTCTACTTCAGAGGAAGGGCCTTTTCCACGGTGTTCTGTATCTCCCTTCAACAGGAGAATGTTAATGGAGATTTAGTAATTAGACAGTGAATTTCATTTCTATAAATGGATTCAAGCATTTTTGTGTATCACCTCTTGGTTCCTGAGTACCTCTTACATGCCATATGCAAAAAGAAATCTAGCTTTGCTTGTTTATAAGCCCCACTTTACGTACCATTTGCTAAGCTGTTGTATCATCACTACAGTTTCATCAATAGTCTAAATACCAAGGGTGGACTGCTTAGTTAAGTAATGGTTGTTTTCTGGCTAAACGTAAATCAACAAGTTTTTCCATTTTTATAAGAAAGTTTCTTAATATTCGTTATGGAATGAGGGCTGTTGTGCATACATCCCTCCTTTCTTCATCCCTCAAGTTGATGGAGAGGGTTCCAGCTTCTGAAGTGCAAGCATTTCTTCCTTGCTCCAAACACACAGAACTAGCCCAAAGTTTCACTGCTATCTTATTTCATTATCTCTGTTGTCTTATAGGAGGACTTCGAAGTCAGAGGAGATGTAATCAATGGCAGAAACCATCAAGGACCCAAAAGAGCAAGGGAGTCTCCTGCAGGAAAGGTATGGATGCTTGAACCACAGTCACTTCAAGAGAAGTTAAAATGAGAACGGACCACGTGCAGCCCCCATTCATAGATCCATTGGAATGTCCCTAGACCATGCCCAGCCCGGGATGCTTCTATCCATCATAGAAAATGGTCATTCTGTGTTTATAGAAACCATTCTTCTCACAGAAGTGAATCTGGAGATACGTTTGCATGACTTAACAAAATGTGATTATGCTTATGGGGGATAATACGTAGAAATGTGTCTCTGGGCGTATAATGTATGGAAACAGGCAGTACATTTGCCCCTGAGTACATCTCTGTGCATGTATTTATTTAATCCCACTTTTGTCCCATGAGTAACTTCTGCGGTGACATCTAATGGTGCTAGTCGCCCCCACCGTCTGTATAAGCAACTGAAGTGTTCTTATTCCTGTAACTGAAATATTAAAAATTCTAAGTAGTAGAACCTTTTAACTATTAAAAATATATAAGCTAAGGTGCTGGCAACATAACAAAATGTCATGTTGCCCTATTGCTATAGAGAGAAGAGAAAGTAGCAGCTAGTTCCTCAAAAGAGGAAGGGGGCTTTATGATTGGGAGTCATAATGAGTAGTTGGTGCACAGGATGTGTTCAGGATGTTGCTCTGTTGATATCTGATTTATCTGTTATGCCTCTCTGTTCTCCAGTCTGGACAGGCAGAGGCCCTGCATTCTTTCCTTGTTTGTACTACACTAACAATGGCATGAAGTGGAGATACTGGTTGGGGGTGGGGAGAGAGAGACTGGGCTGGTGCATTTTTGAAAGGCCTTTTCTCTGTCTCCTCCATTCCTGCTGCAGCCTGACTTTTTTTTATCCTGAGCCAGTGCCACACTCACTTATTGTCACACTAGGAGAAGGGTTTGTCTGGAGTGAGATGGGGTGGTAGCAAGCAAGCAGGGGAACTCTGACAGATGGTTTGATCCAAGGCTTGAAGTTAAACCTCAGTTACTTCCATCTTTGCCCAGTGCCTAGCCTTGTTTGGCTTGTGCCAGGTAAAGGAAAATTTCTCTAGATGGCTGAAGGAGCAATCCACAATTAACTAGTGGGTTAATCCCTCACACCAGCAGATCAAGGCAGAATTCTAAAGTTTTTTCTCCATTTCTTAAACTGACTCCTCTTCCCTCCCAACTGGTTTTTATTTTCCTGCCCAGAAAACTTCTCATGGAGGTGTGCAGGTGAGAGGAAGCTTTTGCACTATTGCATGGTGCTTTCCTTTGGATTTAGATCTTATTTCTTCTGTGATTCTTACACTGGATATGATTGTACTCTACTGTACAATCTGATTTGTTTCCCACCACCTACAGCATACACTCTGTCCCTTAAGCCCAATGTGATACTTTTTTTTCTCCTTGTCCATTTTAGATTCTTCATCCCGTATTTCCCAAATTCCCTCCTCCATAATCATTTATCTGTTCCATTTCCTAACTACCATGCTACATCAGGGGTTAATTTCTCTGCAGTCTCTTTCAGTCAATGACATGAGCTTTTCAGATTATAAGACCTTTGTCAAAATCATTTCCCAATTCAATTAAACTTCTAGTGCCTAACTATGGAGAAGTGCTGTAGTTCAGTGAGAAGTACATGATTTGCAAGTAGAAGGTCTCAAGTTCAACCGTAAGCATCTCCAGATAGGACTGGAAAAATTCCTTAAAACTGAGAGCCACTGCCATTCAGTGTTGAAAATATTGAGCTCAGTTATATAAAGGCAGATTCCCATTGTTACTGTTTTCCCTTTTGCATTTAGAATGTTCCTGAATAATCTGTCATTCAGGAAAAAATTCTTAATCTGCAGAGAAGAGGTAACACAGACAAGCAAATGAAATTTAGAGACTTGGAGTCAATGGGATCAAAATGAAGAAATAGTACTGTGACCTTCCAGTGATCTTTCTTTCCAGACATGGGAATCAGCAAGCCTGAAGACAGGGTGATGGGTGCAGAAGAACAGAGCAAAGTGGTTTACAGTAGGTGAAGCTGTGCAGACTGAAAAAAGCACAGAGGCAGATGAGGAAGGTGGGGAGGGATCTTATTGAAGGACTAGAAGCAAAGTTAAGGTACAAGTAACGGAGCTATTGCCTAATCAGTGGCTCAGAATACACTTCAGCTTTGCTTGCCAACTATTTTCCTTTTTAACCTGCTCAAATCAAATTTGGTTCTGGACAGAACACTAGGATTTATTTCACATATATTTAAGTTTTAGTGATGCAGCTTGAGTAACACACTTACTGTCCTTTCCAGCTTTTCCAAGGCCTGGAAATATGCTGCTATGGGCCATTCAGTGACATGCTCCCAGGTAAGGAGACTGAAGAGGATGACATGAGTTGAGAGGACCAGGTGAAATTTCAGGGAGTTTTGTCTCCTGTCTTCATTCCAACAAAAAAGATCATGTGAACAACAGCAAAGCTATAGGTTGTTGTGGGTTTTCCAGGCTCTGAAGCCATGTTCTATTAGTATTTTCTCCTGACGTTTCACCTGCAGCTGTGGCTGGTATCTTGAGAGGATCCTCTGAAGATGCCAGCCACAGATGCAGCCGAAACGTCAGGAGAAAATACTAATAGAACACGGCCTCAAAACCCGGAAAACCCACAACAACCTATGGATCCTGGCTGTGAAAGCCTTCAACTTTACATCGAACAGCAAAGCTATCTTTGCTGTTTTTCAGTCACCAAGAAGATGGTGCTATATGGCCATGATAGCCTGAAATTCTGTAATCACTTAGTGGTATATATCTCTAGGTGGTGATGAGACTAGTCCTCTTTTGATATTCTTCCCAAACAAAAACAATTCTGGGACTTGACTATATTGTACAAACAAATGTGCACTTGTTTGTTTATTTTTGCATTACTGTATTTTGCTTCTGGTTATCCTAATGCCTGAGCAGATAAATTGTGCAGAGTCAGAATCCCCGTCTCTGAACTCTTGGGCTTCTACTTAGTTCCCTCCTGCTTCTCAGTGATCACTATCCACACTTTTCCAAATTATTTTGTCAGCAATATGGATTAGGAATATGTATTGGGATGCTAACTTCTGTGCCAAATCCAAATTTTGTGCTTGCATAGTTCAGTATCCAAGAGGGAGACAAAATGGTTATTCCAGGAGTTTTAAGACTTCAACTCCAATAATCCCTCAACATTGGACATGCTGGCTGAGGATCATAAGAATTGTACTCTCCACCACCAGTAAGATTCCAGTCTGCTCAAATTTGTGGATTCTGCAACAAAGAAAATGTCAGTATTTCTCCCAGTAGATGTTAGGGATCAGTTTGAGCTGTGCATGTTATGCCAGTGGGGGTGGAGGATGGGGATTAAATTTTTCTGCCATTGTAGTTTAAAGTTGTATTCTGTCTGTCTCTTTCTGTTTGGGAATTGCTCAGAACAACTGGAGTGGATGGTAAAGCTGTGTGGTGCCTCTCTTGTGAAGCAACCTCATTTATTTGCACATGCAACAGTAAGTATGTTTATTAATTATTGTGAGTACAGGCAAATGAGTCATCTTAAAAGAGAGGGATGCACAATATTGTCTTGCTGTCCTAATTCCTCAATAAAAAGACAGCTTCTGCTGGCTCTGGTGTTTCCTTTTCATAAGAAACACAGATCAACACACACATAAAAATGCACACACAGAAATGTTTGTTGGAATTGCAGCATCTGACTTGTTACCTGTGAGTAAATCCATAGTCAACATGGCAAAGTGAATGGTAGCAGGTATTGCGAACAGTGCATTTTTCAGTGTGCCATTGGGCCACTCCAGTGCTACCTTTTAGCATGGCTTCTCCAGCAGTATCATCTGTTCTCTTTCGTTGTTATTTTGTCACCTAGATCAAATTTTGTAACTCCCTGGGGTTTTCCTTTCCTCCTCAACTCCAGATCTAGCTGGAGTACTGCACCAAAATGCAGCCTGCTCCAACATTCCTGCTTGTCTGCAGAGACAGCATTTGATCCTGTATAGCTCAGCTAATGCTATCTCTCTCTTCAGTTTTGTCTTTTTATCTCACTATCTTTTAGAACTCCTCTGCCATTGTGGTTGTTCAGCCTGATGCTTGGGTGGAAGATGCTGCCTGCCAAGGTGAGATTATAGTGCCAGCTGCATCTCCCAGCACAACATTAGTTACAAAGCATCCAGGTGTCTGCTGGTTTGGGTTAAATGCAAGCTATGGGAGTTATCTGTCTAGCAAAAACAGAATTAACCCTCTTCAGATTGGCCCCATAGTTCCAAACCTTGGGTTCTGATCACCTTGCCCTTTTACCTTTAGGATCACTCTCTGGATCTGGTACTTGGGCCTCAAGGTGGTGTCGACTATACTGGACAGTTGGCTGTTTTAGTCAGTGGGTTCAGTGTGGTAAATTGTGAACAGCTTCCCTAGTTAATAAATTAAAACATTCAGACACGGTTGTATAAAATAAAAACAGTGAGTAGCATTGTGTTAGTTCCATGCACAGTACATTACAACACTTCAGTTTCAAACAAAATAACACTTCTCCCTGAACCCTTTCTACATTCTCAACTCTCAAACCCCAATTCAGATCTTATCAATTCATCTCTTCCTAATTGCCCCATCTATTTCTAACCCCATCTAAATGTTTCATAGACAAGCCTTTAGTTTATGTCCTTTCTCCCATAGCCCCCACCTTGCATTCTATGAGCTGTGGTTGACTGGCTCTACCCGGGCTTGTCCAGCTTCTTGCTTCACAACCACTAAGCTGTGGGCCAGGGATCCACACATACTAGCTTGACTTTACTCGCCTGGCCTTATTTTCTATCACCTTCAATCCCTCAACTTCCTTGTGGGAAAGGAGTGGGTATCTTCTCTCATTTGTGCTACATATAGAGAAGGTAAGAAATTGCAAAAGCTCTTCCACTCCTGCAGCTCAGAAAAGGTGCTTGCTTTCTTGCTTTTTCCAAACTATGATGTAAATTAGAGCTTTGAGGGAAGGCAATCTGGGTTCTGCTGGCGTCCTATTCTCAAAAGAGCCAGAGCCATTTGCACCTGGTGAAATGGCAAGCAGATTTGTGAGTATTTACAGAGAGTGATTGGAGAGCCTCATTTGCTGTCCTTATGATTATGTCTAGTAGGGATGAGCTCTTGTGCCTTGTTGGGCCAGCTGGCTTCCCAGTTGCCATTTCTCTGCTTTCTGTTTGTGCTTCCCAAAATGGCTTGAGGGAGTCAGAGTGAGATATAATCAGCCGTCCCTCCTTGCCTGCCTCTCATCCCCAACCTGAACACTGTGACCTGAGGAAGGAGTGGGTCAGTTGACCTACCCTTACGTATGCTCCCGGTCATTGTTGGCGATACAAATTGCCAGCTGGAAATGTAGAGGCATGTTACAGCAACAGTGTGAACCAGTTCATAACATCTGCCCCTTCTCATCTCTTGTCTTTGTGTCATGGCATTTTAAAAGGTCATTCATGAAAGAAGCTCTTAAAATAAAGTGCACTCTTGAGCCTTTGGGTTGGGGTGGGGAAATGAGAGCACAGACTTTAAAAGTCTCACTGTCGATATTGTGTTTCAGGGCTCCCACCTCAGTGCAGTGCTACTGTAGTTTTACGTGAGTGGGTGCTGGACAGCGTTGCCTGCTACCAATGCCAGCCATTTGATGAATACATCGTGCAGCCAGTGTGATGGGCTGACTCCTGAGGAAGTTCTCACAAGTACAAGATCTTCAGGACTGGAGTTCTGTGGCACATTGTATGGAAGACTTTTTCACCACGAGTATGGCTTTGCTTGCAAGATGTATATTTCAGTTGGCATAAGAAAGCCCTTTTTCTCACCAAAGTCAGAACTAAAACTGTAAAACTTCTCTCTTCAGCAAAGTTCTTGTAGTGAGCCAAGAGGCAGGGTGTTCCTCTCTTCTTATACTAATACATTATTTACTGTCTGACTGCCATCTTGTTTGGAAAGCTTTTCTTTTTCTTCACAACATCTCTGAGATGTAATCGTTTGCTAGTTATACGTAGCTCAGAGCTTCAGTTAACTCAGCCAGATAACCATAGTTTATGAAATGTTCACATATAAAGATGCACTTATGCTGGTTTACTGGTGTTGTGTCTTCATTTAAGCAGATGTGTTCCCAGATTTGTGGTGGCACAAAAATACTGCAAATGCCATTGTACCAAAAGGAGCCGTGTGCTGAGTTGTGTTAATGAATCTGAGTTGTGGTAATGAGTTGTGAGTTCTGAGTTGTGGTAATGAATCATCCCCAAGAGATTTGCCTGAAGTAACTTAGCATCTTTTTGGCAAATTAATGGTTAACTAGTTTTTGTTACCTTGCTTGGTTCCGGTAAAGGTCCAGACAAGACAGTTGGATTGGATACAGTGCATGATTCACTAACTCATCCCATCTGTCACTAGATAAAACATGCTTTCAAAAAATCTGGTTGGCTCTGGCACTGCAAGAAGAGAGAAGTACTTTTGAGACAGCAGACTATTTATTGCTTCTTCATGTTGTCAAGTAATTGAGCTTTATAAATAATCTTACAGGTTCACTGCCAAAAAATCATGCCTCCTATTCCTAGACACTTATTTTCTTTTGTAAAGAAAATTTGACAATAGTTTGCAAAAGCCTTACTCTGCATAGAAAAGCCTGCTGAGTAAGGCTCAGCCCATTTCTGGGACTTCTGCATAATACATGAGGAATGATCCCTCAGTGTCCTGTAATTCTGAAAGCAAATACATTCAGCACAGGCATTTTCACTTGCACAGCTATGCAGGTATGTGAGAGGCATTAGTTTTCCCATAAGTCTAAAATTTGAACACTTGATTTTGGAATTTATATTCACCACCCTTGACTCTCACAGATGAGCCCAAGGTGGTTTACAAGAAAAAAAAATACTACAAAACTGTAAAAGGGGTAATTGCACCAAAAAATTCCAATAAAACCACAAATGCAAATCAACTCCAGGAAAAAAACTTGTGGAGTCTAATGGAAGGGAGCACACCACCAGGAGGACTACCTTCGTGAAAGTGGCTTTCTAGTCCATCTCCTTGCAGATTTCACTTGCTAATTAAACTCTGCCTTAAGCAGGTCCCCTCTTTGAGATTTCAGCCAGCTGGGAGGAGGAGATTCAATAGGGAAAGTTTTGCTCCTTCCCCCAAAGTGTACAGTAACACCTGGATTTTCCTCTATCCTGTGTGGTGGAAGAAGACAAGGGCACAAGGGCAAAAGAGACTTCATCCCAAGGATGAAATTTCAGCCCCCTCTCCTTCTTCCTCCAATTCCCAAAAGAGGACAGGACAAGTCCAAAAGAAGCAATATAACATCAAAGCTTTCCACTCCAGCTCTCCTTCATTTCTTTCAGAATAAGCATGGACTTTCTTGGGTGTTTATTTTACTGTGCATGTGTAAATATTTTAAATGTTTTATAGCAACTTTTTACTGGCATTCTGTTTTTATAAGGTTGCTACCTGCCCTGGCGCTCTCTAGGTTCAGCAGGTTTATAAGTTTTTAAAGTACTTTAATAAATTAAACTTGCGCTCAGCAAGCATAGATTACAGTTAGGACCATTCCTTCCCAAAATCCAAGTCTGAAGAGCCAGTAGAGCTTTTAAATCTATTATACCTAGGGATCCCAGTAGCAGCCATACCTCCCACCTATCCCAAAAGCCAATAATTCTGAACTTTTTGAGGGAAAGACAAATGTGTGTGGATCAACTTGCTCTGTATTAGTTCAGTATCCCCATTGCTCAGGGAGGCCCAAACATCTTTAATAAAGACTCATAAAAGCACCCAACTTTTCATAGATTAGAGAACACCTCTTTCCATCCCACCCCATCCACTCAATCGGTGCCCTTTCTCTCTCCTCTTCCCCCCAAGCAGTTTCTCCCCCTTTCCATGTACGTAGCTCAGTGCTCTTTCTCTTTGCTTCTGATCTTTCTCTTCTCTGCTTTGCCCCATTTTATTATTTTTCCCTGGCCTTTCTCTTTCACTCTGTCCCTTTCTCTCCTAACACTCATTCAGCCTTTCTGCTTGATTTCTTCCCCTCTCTACTTTACCAGCCACCAAGACCTTTTCTCTCTCTAGCTTTTTGAGAAGTTTGCAGTCTTGCAGAAGGAAACAGCAATTGCACCTGACATGTTGTTTTCTGGTCCATGCAGATCTGCAAGGAGGACCTTTAGTAAAATAAATATGCCTGAGGGGTCTTTCTTTTCTTGTTTATTGACTGAAAATGATACTGCAGGCTACTGGCACATTTATTGTGTGCCTTCAAGTCATTTCCGACTTGGCAACCCTAAGGTGACCCCATCACAGGGTTTTCTGGGGCTGAGCACCCAAGGTCACCCAGTGAGTTTCCATGGCTGAGCAAGGAATTTTACCCTGGTCATAGTCCCACTACATACACCTCACTGGCTCATCAACTGCTGCTCTTTTCTATGCATGCAAAGTTTCAAGTGTGTACGTTTCACTGTCTTGAGCTTCTATAAAGACAAACACACATGTATATAAAGTATACATTAAGGCTGCAATTTTAATAGTTTGATTAATTCATGGGTTGGATTATTATTAAAGGTTATTACTAAAAACGTACCTATGATTGATTAGGCAGCAGCATTTTTAAAAGTATAATTGACACCTCAAGTACTTTGTAGAATTCAGAAAGCAAGCCACTGTTCAATTTTGAACCTGAAGAGTTTCTAAAACCTAGGAGTCTGGAAGTCCAGTGAGTGAGGAGGAAATTCCTATTTACAAGCAGACACGGGCAGCCCAATGTTTCTGAAAGCAAGAAGAATCGGTATCAGCCTTGCAGGACCATGGACAGATCACTGGTTGCAAACTACTCATTCAGATACTCAGCATCCAATGATTTTTTGCCCACCTCTCTCCTAGAACCCTTTCACACTATGTAGGGTAGTTACAGTAAGATGATTCCACTTTTACTGCCAAGGCCACATCCAGTGGAACTCTGGGGTCTGCAATTTAGGGAGAGTTATTTAGAATTCACAGCCAGAGATCTCCAGTGTTTCACCAAACTACAAAGCCCAGGATTTCATAGGATGTTGCTGCAGCAGTTAAAGTGGCACCATAGCACTATAACTGTGTAATGTGAAAGAGCCCCTGATTGAGGAATGAAGATCCTCCCACCTGCGGAGGGACAACCTTTGGACTTAGAACATAGTACTTTTGCTGTTTTCTCTTAATTGGGAACTATGGGTCCGTCCAGATATTGTTGGACTGCAAATTCCAGCAGCTCCAGCCTGCATAGGCAGTACTGAGGGAATATGGGAATTGCAGTCAAAAACATCTAGAGGGCTGTGGGATTTCCACCCCAGCCTTACAGCTGAGTGCATTATCTGCTGCTAAAGCAGGCATTTGAGAGCAAGAGAGGTCTGGTGTAATAGGATTTGGTTACTTACCATAGCAGATGCCAAGGTCCAGGAGAAGCTGTCCCTGGAGGTCCTTGTTTGAGTGTGCTGGGTGACAACCTTAGGCTCAGAACTCAGGACTGAGCCTTACTTCCCTCCAGAAATGCAAATGAGACTTAAGACTTAACCAGTTCTTTCCTTAGGCCACATCTCTGATTTGTGGCAGCTATTAGGGACAAGGGCTGTGGCAGAACACCAGTTTAAGCTACCAAACAGAAGAAATGCCTCTTGTAAGGTACTGCAATATATGCTTCATCTAAAAGAATGCTTCTTGCTTCCAAAATTTCTCTTCTGTTTACCCATATGCAAATTCATGCTAAATGAAATGATCAGCTACTTTCGGTAGAGTAAGTCTTATTCAACATAACACATTTCTTAACAGCCGCGTATCTCTATGTATATATATAAATGGCTCTATATAGTAGAGAAGAGTCTTCCACGTATCTGTATGTGTACATAAACAGCTCTATAAGATAGGGGAGAGTCTTATGACTGGCACCTTTGAAGCAGCTAGTGAGAGACAGCTCATTTAAAGTTCTGGTGTGTCTCCTTTGTTTTCACCTTCACAGAGACTCCTTGGATCTGAATCACAGAATGTAAAGAAACCAAAAAATCAACACCACAGCCCCTCAAAGGCAGCTGCCACCCCTAGACATTACTGCGCCTTAGGCTGGAGGGTACAAGTAACACAAAATGTCTTCGGGGAGCAGAAAGAGGAGTGCTGTGTATATTTAATACATGTAAAAAACAGCACTTTCAGAGTAAGGTTTGTCTGCTAGATGCGCCGTTGTATGTTCAACGACTGCGTAATGAAGGCAGATAACTGCCTAACGAGGGCTCATTAGCAAGCACCAGGCTCCAGTGCCTGATTGCATCAAGATTGTCCCCATCCGCTGCCAAGAGTTTATGCAACAACATTTTTAAACTGTCAATTCATGCTCACCTTCTGACTGACAGCTTGCTTATCTTCAAAGTCCACCTTGGCTCCGGTTATCTGCCTTCCGAGAGATTATAGTTATCTGGCAAAATGTTACCCAGGTAATATGAAGAAACTGCCAACAGGCCCCCATAGGCACTGCTGTGAAATTATCTCTCTGTTTGGGAGGTGAGCATAGATGCAGAGCCTTTAGAAAAAATATCTGCAGCAAGACTGTGAGGAGGAGCCTAAAGCACTGAAGATCCTTACATGGCACTAGGAATTTAGGCCTTGGCTTTTCAACAGGAATGTCATGTTGGAAAGAGTTAACCAGAAAACCTGGAAGATGCAACTTTTTTCCTGCGCCACAGAATGAGGAAGACACACACGCGCGCGCACATGGACACACCTTTCACACTAGACCCCACCTCCCCAACCAAAGCTGCGATGCAGACCACAAATAATAGGAATACCCCTAATATAATGGGTAGGGGAAAACATTCTCCGTTTATGGGTGTGAATGATATTTAAGTTGCCTACTTATAGTTTTCTTAGGTAAGGAATACTCAGGGGTGGCTTGACATTGCCTTCTTCTTAAATATAGCCCACAGCAGCTGGTAAGTTCCCTGGTAGTCCACATCCTAGTACTAACCCAGCCTAACTCTGCTTATTTTCCAAGATCAGACAGAATCTGGTGCCTTCAGGGAATTTAGGCATCCTGTCCATCCATTTTCACAGGCTCTGCCAAAAGCCCCAAATTCTGATGTGTACTGTGTGCCTTTCCGTCCACTCTTCTTTAGTGGTTTTCGTTGAGGATCGCTGCAGAGCTACAGCTTCTGTCCCTCTCCCCATCTCCCCAATTTCTGTCTCTGCTAACCATGTTTTTGTTCTACAGTGGAACTTCGAATTCTTCCACCTTTTCCCACTGTGAGCAGTTCCTGGTCCCCTCTCTGCCAAGCACTCATCCCATCAATCTTAAACCTATTCTTTTTCCAATTTTCTCCTCTGCTGAGACAATTCTCTCTGCAAGTAGCTCAGCCAGCTTCCTTCCCTCAGCTTGGTGGCTCTAGCCGCATTAAAAAAAAAGCATCAGCAACTTGAAAGTATATTACATGGGATGTGTTGTATGCATAACAATTCAAAGTTCTCAGGTAACCCCTTTAACTATCTGATAAAAGCCATGTGGGAGGGAAAATCTAGCCTTATCTGATTTAACACTGCCCACCACCACCACCCCATGAAAGAGGGAACAGGCTTGCAAAGAAACAGTGAAGCTAGATTCAAGGAGGAATTCTCTCAGAGTCTTAGGTCTCATTTGATCTTAATGCAGAATCTTTTTGACATTTCTGTACCTCAAAAAGGTTTATGACTAGTTTTAATGTGAAGTATTCTGGTCCCTCTTCAACAAAGACTGCAGCTGCAAATCTTTACCTGTGAGCAAACCACACTGAATTCAGGTTGCTTGCTAAATAAGGATCACAATGCTGAGGTTAGATCATTGTTCTTAGTTGCTAATTAGTTACCCGGATTCTCAGAATAACTAGCTGCCTGTCTGTCTGTTTGTCTCCCTCCGTCCCTCCCTTTCTCTCTCTTGCCAGAGCTTGGTATCAAGAAGACACTAACAACATTGTGGAAAACATTTGAACAAAGGCTCTGTTGGAAGCATCCACAAAGACTATGTTATGTACTTTTAAGTTGATATTGATTTATAGTGGTCTTATCCTAGGGTTTTCTTGGCAAATGTTGCTACTGCCTTCCTCTGATGTTCCTGACAATTTCCCTTCCAAGTAATAACCACACCTCACCCTGCTTAGCTTCCAAGGGCAGAGAGGATCTGAACTGCTGTTAAAAACACAGTTAAAATGAATGAAAAGATGCCACATAAATAGACTTTAGCAGCCATGTGAAACACTGACTGCTACATTGACTGCTACCAATCTGGCTGTTATGCTATTATATTGTTTAGATACTACTTACCTGTGATAATTTAAAACAAAAAATTAAATAAATTGAACCAGTCCCTCCTAACCAAGAGTGTAGCTATTGGTGGGGGGAGTATCTGTGCATGCACAAAATAAGGGTATTGCCCCTCTCAAATGAGGATTCTGTCCCTCCTCTAAAATTGTCCTTCAGTCCTCAAATTTCTAGCATTGTGGTAATTTAAAACTTCAGTTGAGTGTTTAGAAATACCACTGAGGTATCATAAGAAAAGGGGCAGGGAAATTACCAAGGGAACACAAACACAGGAAATAGAAGAGTTCTAGGTGTGAGCAGTTTTCAGTGTCACACTCTCTTTGGTTCTGGAATTTGGGGAATGAAAAAATGTCATTGCAGGGAAAAAACTTATTTGTGGGACAAAGTCTTCATTTTGGCCCTCCATAGCTGCACCTCTGCTCCCACCCAAACTTCTTTTTATGCCAGAAACTATTTCTACAATATTTGCAGGAAGGATAAACTGGGCCACTGATTATGTATTATGTGTGTTCCTCCTCTTTTTCCTTTGGAACGACTGTCTGTTTTCACACCTCTGACACTGGAGGAAAAAAGAGTTTCTGCCTCAGGCATTGTGCTCTGCGGGCACATTAAGATATTTCTTTTCAGAAATTAAGCACTGGGAGGCTAGGACTGTCACTAATGATTGTCCTGCCAAAGTCAGGAAAAGTTACTTCTTGGATGACAACTTTCATAACCTTCAGTGAGGGGATTCTGGGGAGTTAACAGTGCCAAAAGTAACTTTTCCAGGCGCTGGGCCTAAACTGCTTCTTTCAGCAGGAACATGTATTTTATGACAATGTGACTCAAAGTGGTGGCCGGTCCACAACAGTCTGTGGAGAGTTTCCAGGAAATGAATGGTTGCAGCCAATGGGCCCAAATATGGTACCAGTCCCCGGCACATCAACAAGGGATAATTGCTGGTGCCTCACATCGGACAGCCTGAGAAACACTGTTCTAGGGGAAATTCTCAAAGTGGAACTACTCTTCCAGATTAGGGGAGTAAGAGCCATGAATACTCCCTGAAAAAAATGAATTGCCTTATGCTGGATGCTTATCTAAAAGCAAACCTGTAAATACTGTGTGGCAGTGGAGAAATGATTACAATTTGAAAAGTTTTGGGGCTGTTTTAGTTACACTAGTCCTCCCTTATCTGTGAGGGATATGATCCAGGGCTCCCTGTGGGTTCCAGAAACCGCAGATAATAAAAAACGCTGTAGTACCAAATAGCATGAGTTTTTTGCATTTCTTTATGGTCCCTGTGAAGCTAGAGGGGCCACTTCTGGTAACACCAGAGCAGACAGGCAGTTAAAGTGGGAGGCAGTCCAGCAAGATATAGGTGGCAGGACCCAGAGTAGGCCAGTGGGTGCCATTGCCTGGATGCTGCAGGATGGACTGGAGCAAAGAGTTGGACAGAGGAAGGCGAGTCTGTGAGGCAAGATAGCATTTCTGCAATTTTCCATTTAATATTTGCGGACCAGAGTTATTGTAGGTAACTGAAACTATGAAAAGTGAGGGTGGATTATTATAATTCTTCTAGGATTTGCATGTGGAACATGAAGAGATATCACTTCATTGGCCAAGTGGATTGGGTATAGATTATTTTAGGGAGACACTGGCTTTTACTGGATGTTAGGATAAATAACTGGGGAAGAGTACAGACTTTTATCCTTGCTTATAAATTTCTACAACCTATCTGGCCATTCACTTTTAGAAACAGAAACTTGAACTAACCAACATTTTGCATCTTGGTGCCTTCCAGATGTGCTGGACTACAACTCCCATCACCCAGACAACATGCTAAGGGATAATAGTCTAATACATATAGAACAGTGCTATTCAAAGGGGTGGTTTGTGGACCCGTACTGGCCTATGAGCCATTCGTTGCCATTCCCTGGCAAGTTTCCACGACAGAAAGAAGCAATTGCAACCAATGGGCAGAAATATGGTGCTGGTCTCTAGCAAACTGGGGAAAAATGCTGGTACCCCACATCAGATAGCTTCTGATGCACTCATTTAGAGGACAAGAATTTTTGGTAATCTGGTATTCTAGCAGCAGCTCTCCAGGGTCTCAGTCTTTTCTAATCTTACCTGAACAAGGGATTGGATCTGGGACTTTCTCTATGCAAAGTATGTGCTCTAATGCCTGACAACCCAAGGACATGCCTAGAAATAAGAAAAAGTGAATTTACACTCCCAAATAAGCCATTTAAAGGAAACCTCTCATTGCCAGGAGGCTGAGATGACATAGGCCATTTCCACATGGCATCACTATCCTGGGATGAGGACATGTTGCTGCCGGTCCATGAGTCATGCTTTTGATGACATCATGTGGTCCACCGCCAGCGCATCCCCTCCTGTTGTGATCGCAGGAAAAAATCCGTTAATGGTCTGCGCTCGCAGAATGCTCCCGTCACCATCAACCATGTGGAAGGGGAAGTGCGATCACTACTTCCTTCCTCA